>MJUU01035334.1:0-15578 GCA_002080025.1 Modiolus philippinarum
TTGCACTTTATGTAGTATTACGTCGTTATATGCTTCTGTAAGTAGCAGAAGCAGTAGGAGTAGTCGATATAGGACAGTTATATTTCGATCCAACATTATTATACAGTATCTTCTCTTAAATATGTATAAACATGCAGTTGATTATTGCTCTTGCATCAGAGTTTATTCCGGCGATCAAATACTTATGACTCGCAGAATTGTTTGCACTATTTTTTTTCAAGTGTGTGTGTGTGTAGGTGTGTGTGTGTGTGTGTGTGTGTGCGTGCACAAGTGTTGTGGCAACTCGAGATATAGTTTTCTGTATTTTTCTGAAGAGAGCAGAGTCAATGGGACTGATATAGAGGGCTAAATTTTATGCCCCTACCCATTTCTCTCCTTTTCAAACAACGGCAGTAGAATACCGAAGGAACAAGGGAAGCAATGACAAAAAAATTTAAGTCCAAAGACATGGCAAAAACGGTAACAGATAAAAACAAAGACAAAACAAGGATGTGAGACAGCTACAATGCACAGAAATAAAAAGATAACATTTAGAACTAAGGCACTCATAGTGTGAACTCCCATGAAAACCGGGAGTGACATCAGGTACTCCGGAAGGAAAATGACAATCAAAACGCTTTGCCCCGGTTGTCCCTTTCTTTGTTATTTCTTTCTAATTTTAGGTTTTTTCTTATATTTGTTCTCGTTTTGATATAGCTGAAATATTGCTCACTGCACGTCAAACTCTAACTAATCAATCAATCATTCAATATAGGTATAGCTACACCTCTAAAAGGTATATTGATGCCCTTTATGCCAAGTACAAATATATATCAAGAAACCCCCCTTAAGTGTAAAGTTTCATGATAGTGGTACTAGAACGAAGTATAATGACAACTTAGGCAAATATAGTGTTTTTTCATGTTTTTTCCAACAATATAACTACATTTTTTGAATGAAAAGTGCTGTAAGGCAGTTCGTGTAAGCATAATTACATGTAAACGAACAATATAAAATTCTTGTCGAACTGCGATAAAATGTCAAAGTATAAATATATACACATATTATTTAAATAAAACTTAAAAATATGATTGAAAACAAAACACAGAGTGGAAATGGGCCAAGATCATCCACATTGATGTCTTCAAGGGGCCATGGAAAAGAAACAAAATGGCTTAGATGTGAAGTGTTGCGCCACAATTGGAATAAAGGTAAAATAAATTTGACGTTTCCCTTCTAGAGCAAAGAAAAAAAATAGGATGAAATAATAAATGGTAGGGGTAGAAAATTTAGCCCTCCACACAAGACCAACATTAATAATTAAAAAATATATTATTAAAAAGTATTACAATAAGAAATATAATTGAGAATTAAATGAAATTGAAGTTACCAGTCCATGGATTGAACATTAAACACTACTTTTTGGGGTTTGGGTACCCAGAGTGAATATAATAACTGTTGTCGGTGTTGTCGTGAACTGTCAACCTGAGTAAGGACTGTCACGCTCATGTCCTCCATGGAATGTTGGCGAAACCTGAAATGGTTACCGACAGGTATGTCTTTGTGATCTGTAATGGATCGAAGATGCACAGCAAAGCAATCCCCTGGAGTCTGCGGCAAGTATCGCTAATATATATTTTGTGACACCGTCTACAAACTATGACATAATCGCATTCTTGGTTATACAAATACAACCAGAACTGATTTTGTAAGAACCATCAGGACCATTGATGAATTCCGTTTCCATAGAGAAAGGACACATTTGACAGATCTTGCGACCACAACTTCGCGTTCCCCTGTATGACTTGTTGTTCCTAGACCATTTTGTTTTTGTTTGTCTGGCATACAAGCTACGAACTGCATCAATTTTTACATAAATTATACTGCTCCTGCCTGAAACATGAAGACAAACTCTGTTGTCTACTACCAGCCATCAGTAAATCCTTCACGTTGAAACGATGTAAAAATTTCATTCATTCAAGGATAGAGGTGATATACAATCATGTGCCGGTGCATAACGTATGTCAATAGAACGTATCAAATAAAAGCTTCAACAATATTCAGAATTTACGAAAAAAAACTTGCATTTTATGCTGTCAGACTTACTAGAGATACATAGAGATAGATTGTAAGAATTTTAACTAGTTTGGAATGACTTTTATGATTCTTTCACCCTTTTACACATGATAAAAGGAACATTTTCAACCTGTGTTTACGATAACGTAAATCTGTCAAAACCGAGTTATCCTACAACTTCTACCGGTTTCCCGATAACATGTTTTCACCTAACCACACACTTTCAAAACTCGTTTTTTAACTCTTAATCAGAATTTTGATCTAAGTCCGCTGATGTAACTGTTTGGGATAGACAATAGAATAAATAAATTATTTTGATTTATGAATCTAATTGCGTTTAACTTATGAAAAATCGAAAATGTCACGACAAATAGCCCCAAAAATTATAAATTATCACTTTTGGAAAGCGACAAATCTTTTTGATGAGAGTAACGTGGTTGTGCTCTTGTATGTATAAAGGGTAATTATTTATGTACAAAAGGTCATAAACAATATTTGCTAAATTAGACCTTGTTGATGAAAATTGTTAAAAACAAATATGCCTTCGTTTTCCAAACATTGCTTTCCTTGTACCGTCAATTGCCGATAACAACCGAATTGCCGATTACGCGTTGACCAGTGTGTGCATAACTTCATTAAAAAAAAGCAATAGTACCAGTAAATATTAATAATAAGAAGAAACTGTTTAGGGGACATAATTACATGTATATGACACTAACTTTATGTTTATGTTCAACTTGAACTTTTTTGTATTGTTGTAGCACAATCCCTGCATGTTTAATTTTCCTTCAAATCATAAAGAACTAAATCCTTTTATTTTCATGCTGCTGTTGAGCACATTTGGCATTGCCAGCACAACATGGGTTACATTTGTCACAATTATTTCCGTCAATTGATGACATTAGACCCGATATGTTCCGTCAGCTGGTGACATTAGACACGAAGTTATTTTCAATTGTGATCTATAACATACAATGTTTTCTGAATTAGTAATATTAATACACTCAATAATAGATGACTTGGTTGGTATGAGAAATAATAAAAGTTAATAACAGAACTTTAAATTAACCTTTCACGATGTGTTCCGTCAGTGTGTGACATTAGATACAAAATGTTCTGTCAAAGGGTGACGTTAGACACAATGTTTTCAGCAATAATTACATTAATTTAATTCGAAACAAATGACTTGGGTAATTTTAGAAATTGTTAATGTCAATTAAAGAGCATCAAATCAATTTTTTATTGTAACATTTCAAGAATTAAGCAAGAAGTGCTATTTTTCTTGTTGCTAATGTCACATTTTCTGTCAAATATCCGTCAAAAAATAGGTGACATTAGCAACATTTTTAAAAAGACAAAAATATCGTAATCCTTGATATGCCGTGTTAAAAAAATCAATCCAAATAGTATATTTGATCCTACTGAACCTAATTATAATAAGAGAAAAAAATTAACAAAAATAATGATTTAATTTTTCAAGTCAAAAGTGAACTTTTCATGTGGTCTTGTATGGAAGTTGTCAAATGTAATTGGGTTGGGGGTAGTTTATGTCTCGCCTGTCGCGAAGGCGAGACATAGCAACCATAAATTCCGAAATTGTCGGTGTCGTCATTGGTTAATCCTAATGTTAAACTTTTTTTGAACTTCAATAACTTAATTTCTCAAATCATGTTCAATTTCAATGAAATTTTTGCACAATATTCAGTACGACTTCATTACTGTATCCCAAGTTTATTTTGGAAAAAAATAATTCCAATTTTCCGTATTTTGCCATATGTTGGACTTAGGGTTTTTCAAAACCCTATCTCAGCACTTACAAAACCCTATCTCAGCACTTACATGTCATATACAAATGATAATTGGTAAGTGGTAACATCTTTAGTAGTAACCAACATCTATACCAGAATTAGGTCACCTTGACCTATATTTTCTGCTTCAATGAATTTGGCTAAATTTTTATTGCAGGTCCATATATCAACAATGTTTAAACAAAATGATAAATGAACTTACTTTTGATGTAATAAGTCTTTGGATTTTATTTCGGTGTCATATGGAATTTTGAACCCCAAAAAATTTGACCCGGGGTCAAAATTCCATATGAAATAATGACCCGGTTTTTATTCCAATATTGGTAAATTTTCTGAAACTGTTAAAAACAAGTTGTTTCTTGGAATTCTACTAAGCAACCTTGTCTAAATATAAACCAGATAATACTGACAGTGGAGTGAGCAGGCGAGATGCTAGGTTCCACAGAACCTTACAAATTATTTAAAACTTTTAATCTGTGTCCAGAAGGAAATCATTTAGTGGTAGGATATTCATATTTGGTGTTTTAACATTACTTCTTTGATGGCTTTCTGTCGGGTACCAAATTTGTAGACATCATGACCTTTACATTGCCCTTAGGGCAATTTAAAAAAAAATTAACGTTGCTTCTAGAAGGTAAACATTAAGTGGTAGGGTGTTCATATTTGGTGTGTGACTTCATTATGATGAAAGCTTTCTGGCAGAGCCATATTTTTAGGCATTTTTTACCTTGACCTTGTAGCTGGTTTTGGAAAATTGGAACATAGTTTAACATAGGGACCCTATGGGATCTTCTCCTCTGAACCTACTGAGCCAATTGGAACCTAACTTGGTTACAATTTTCTTCGGGTGGTCCCTTTCAAAGTTTGTAATTTTTATGTTTGTACCTGATCAAAGATTGAAAATGTAACATTTGGTGAACTGATTTATATAGTATGAATGGATGGTCTTGTCACGTGGTCTTGTCGTGACAATGAATAAAACCAGTCACCAGGTGAGCGATACAGGCTCATGTGAGCCTCTAGTTCTCAGCAACTGCACTTGACAGCCACTTAATATTTTGCATGCAGCTTCAGTATTGTTTTGTGTTTATTTCGTCTCCCCTTTTTTGCCTAATTGCTGCACTACTTCCTGTTTACTGACTTGGTGCATTTTTTAACTTATTTAAATTTTCAAAATGCGGCATACTTTTCTCGGCAACCCCATATCATAGCAACTTGATATTTAGCATGGAGCTTCAGTATTGGGTATTATACTGTGTCTCCCCTTTTCAGTCATATTTAAATACGGTACTACTTCTTGTTTACTGACTAACCCCATTTCCATCTTAATGCCCTGCATCCTTCTCAAATTATTTGCATCCAATTTTTCTCTGCAACTTTGTCAATGCTTGTATTGTGTCCACACTTGTACTGTGTCCACACTTGCATTGTGTCCATACCTGTATTATGTCCACACACACTTAATTTTGCACTTACCATATTGATTCCGGGTTCAGTGAGCTGGGGTATATCTGGCTGCTATTCGGCGACAGCTCTTGTTAATTGTGTTTGAGTCAACACACGGGGATTACAATTCATAGTCTTACGTTGTTGTCGTCCTGCGTCCTCTGTCGGTTTTTGACAACTCCTTCAAAACTGCTAGATCAATTCATACCAAACTTTTAGGATATGTTGTTCACCTGGTGTAATTATATTGTGCACCTGATACTTAGAATTTTGATTTTACAGATTTTAGAGGTCCACAGAGCCAAAAATTGCTCATTTGTTTGAATCTGCAACTTCCTCAAACCTTCTAGTCTGATTCCAAACAAACTTTTCGGATATGTTGTTCACCTGGTGTATTGTGCACCTGATACTTAGAATTTTGATTTTACAGATTTTAGAGGTTCAAAGAGCCAAAATTGCTTGTACCCTTCCAGAACACTTGATATCACTCCCGGTTTTCATGGGAGTTCACACTATGAATGCCTTAGTTCTTCATATTGTCTTTTTATTTCCATGCATAATGTGGCTGTCCCACGTCCTTGTTTTGTGTGTTTTTCTCTGTTGCCGTTTTTGCCATGTCTTTGGACTTCAATTTTTGTGATCATCACTTCCTTTATTCCTTCGGTATTCTATTGCCTTTGTTAGACTGTTTGGCTCTGGTATTGTCAAAATACCATGTCCAGGTGAGGGATACAGGCTCTAAAGAGCATCTTGACTTTACTGAACGAGGCAGTATACAAAGTGAGCATACATCTATGGGAGTCTAGGATGATGTTTACATGTATTTCGCTGAACTTGATTACTTTTTATTTAGGGGCCAACTTCAACCTGCCGTTCGGTGTGGGGTTTCCTCACCATTCATTGAAGATCTTATGGTGGCTTTGAGTTGTTATTACTCCCCTTTGGGTAGTTGTCTCTTTGACACATTCCCCGTTTCCCTTCTTTTTTCTATATTATATAAAGTTAAATCTTTCATCAAATTAGCTGGATTGTTTTTATATTATCTTTAAGGTTATGAGAAATTGTGGTTTGGTCGACCTGATGTGCTTTTGTTCACTGATAATGAATACAACCGTTGCATCATGGTAGCAGAAGAGGAGGAAAATGAGGATGAAGAGAACTATGTTGAAGAGAATGAAGAAGATGTTGAAAAATTTAAGTATCAAGGAAAGCATTTTTGTTCTGATATTTGTGAAATGAAAATTTCTGGTGAAGCTTGGTCAAGTCAAGCTATTGCCCAATGCATTACGTTTTCTTTTTTTCAGGCAAATGTGAAAAAATTTTTTATTGAAATACGTAATGGATCTTTGATTCCCACATTGGTTTTGACTCCAAACAAATTTTATGTATATATGTATGATCATAGTAATGATGTACTTTTCACAAGTGGACCATCTCCTTTGTGGGATCAGAAAGGCAAACAATTCAGAAAATCTGCTGTTCTGCAAATCTGGATGGTTTTGAATCATTTTAATTTTGTTCCTGGACTCAGTTCCAATCAAAAAAAATATTTAAGTAAAAGTGCAAATTTTCATAAACTTTTAGGTTGTACAATTCCTTTGTCAGAGTTAGCTAGAAGAATTGCATTTAAGTCGTCTTTCAGAACTGGAAAGAAAGGCAAAATACCAATTACAGATATTTATCCAGAATTTTCTTTGGATTGAAAAAAATATAGTAAAGGCATTTTCAGTTTTCCCCAGCGGAGCCTTATTTGGCCTAAAAATGAAGTTTGATTGAATTCACAAAATACTGAAATAATCTGACCAGATTGATTTACAGTAAATATTAGATTTCTCAGATATTTTGGACCCTTTTAAAAATGTTGCCATTAAGATTGCCTTTCATCCAATGTGGCTGCCAGAATGGTTCATAATTTAACATTGGACCCCTTCAAAATTATACATTCAAAGATAGTCTTATTTAAAACCACTGTATATTTAATAATGAAACAGTAACAATGGTCCTAAGATGGTTCTCTTCAAAAACATTTTTCGGATAATCACCATTATTTTTTTTACGAATTTATTACAATTTGTTTGTCCTTTCATCATGCTCATTGTTAACATTACTGTCGCAATCAAATTACTTTTACCCTCACTTTGTGTCAAAAGTTTCCCAAATGTTGCCTTTGCAACTTGCGATTCATATTCTGTCATCTGTATACTGCTGTGATGAACATAGGTGAGCATCTATGTAATTTTTTATTGTATTTCCAGTATAGAATTATGTAATCTTTTTCTTGACATAGTTCAAGAATACAAATATTTATTTGAATCTTTAGGCCAAAAAAAAATATATTCTTGTTTTCTGCTTCCCTACCGACCCTGTTTTTATGTTGCCGACCCTAAAAATTTTATGCTGTTCGTGAAAAAGTTAAGAGCAGAAACAGGCATTTTTATTGGCTGATTGGTGAAAAATATTACAGTCAAGCTTCAAAATGTAACACTGCTTATACACTTTGTTGAATATTGCCATAATTACGTTAAAATTAGACCCAATTGATCAAAAACATTGAAACATAAATAAAAAAATGGCACTCCTTTCCGGAAATTGAAACAATTAACGGACCGGATCAGAAAGGATCCGTTATTTTTCCAGATCTTCCCAACAAAACGCGAAAAAACATTTGGTAAAATAAAATAAAATGCCGACCGACTGACCCTATTTTTCAAAGTGTGGTAGCAGGAAACAGACATAAATTTTTTTTTTGGCCTTATTCAACATGAATTTAGGCATGACCAATTTAATTCTGTGTTTGGCTTCAACTTTATCTTTGAAATGAAGGAGGGTATAAGGCAAAGGTACAAATAACAAAACAAAAAACAAGACAAGAATTTTTGAAAACAGCACGCTTTGATGTGACCAATGTTCATTAAATGTCAGTTTTGAGTGTTCAATTGAATTTAATGATAATGATATTTTTCAACTTTGCAGTCACTTTAACTGCAAAAAACACAAAATATATCTTGTTTGTTTTATTTAAAAATCACACATTATCAATGGGTGCACTGATGCCAAACATAGAATAACTTGTCTTGGCCTCATTCTAAGCACAGCCATTTATTCATCAAAATGCATATCTATGACAATTCTGTTCCAATATTTCCTTTACAAAATTATTGAACTGGCATTCTTAGATCACTGGCGTCAACATGATGATCGTAACTGCAGTTACCATCATCCCAACATGGCAGACGACATTTCAGTTTGATTTTATAAAGCCAATTTTCCCTCGTTAACAGTTCATTATTCATAATTTTTTTATGTCAAGTAAATGTTTTTAAGCCAACTGGGAAACTATATTTGCATGAAACAAAAATTTTATGAGGTAAAAGAAAATCGTGATACTAAAAAACTCAATGATGATCGTAACTTCAGAATTTTATTTTGAATGATGATCGTAACTTTTTCATATGATGATCCTAACTGGATGTTCGCAAAAGGTTAGATTGTCAAAATTTTTTGTAATACATAAGATAACTGATATGTCATAAGCTAGATACACTAAAATAATTATGACTCCGTAAAAGCAGGTCTAATTTTGAATTGAGAATTCATATATAGTATTTAACTAAATGCAATTAAAACTAAAGCGCACATATTTTATGAAAGGTGTAAAACCCTTTGATGTAGGAACATCATATTTGGTCCAGTGGTAGTACTAATCAAGTGCTACCTGACGGACATAAAATCATGTGACCTTGACCTCAATTGCACGGTCCAGTGGCCACGTTAAGTTTCTCTGATAAGATCCATATCTCAATAACTGTAGGTGGTAGGTCAATGATATTTGGTATATAGGTTGGTCTTGAGTAGTACATGTCAGTGGCATATGACTTTTGTCCTTGACCTCAATTTCATGGTCTAGTGACCACATTAAGTTTCTCTGATTAAGTCCATTTCTAAATAACTATAAGTGGTAGGTCAATAATATTTGGTATGTAGGTTGGTCTTGGGTAGTACATGTCAGTCTGGCATATGACTTTCGTCCTTGACCTCAATTTCATGGTCTAGTGACCACGTTAAGTTTCTCTGGTTCAGGTAACCTTGCATATGCATGCAATTTTGATAGTATGTCAGCATCCAGGCAAAATTTGGTTGCTGCGACAATGTGCCATAACAAGGCGAACTTTGTAATCCTTGGTTACCTATGTTTTCGTACAGTTACTCCACATGACGTCGGGAAAGCAACTAAATACCGAGATTGTTTCACATTGATTGTCCACCATTGAAGTGGAAGACCCAATTGGTTATTATTTTATCTAAATGCTCTAGACGGAAAGGTGAAAATTGAACATAAATAGTTATGACGATGGAGATTGCCAGATATATCCTTCTTATTTTTTTCAGAAAACATATTTACACATAATTTTTTAAATATTTATGAAACATCTCGCTTTTGCAACTTTGATATTTTGTTTTGAAACTTTCTTGAATTTCAGAAAATCAGTTCATAAATGTGTTTTATTCTAATTCCTGTCTGTTGAGCATTTGTAGTGGTATATCATGTTGAGCAGTTAAGTCGATTTTAATTTTTCAAAACATGTTTCATAAGAAAGATAAATGCTTCTGTCTTATTTTAAAAATCTGCAACGTAATCTAGAAATCATTGGAAATGTAAAATACTGAATAGTGTGTAACCGGAGAGCATGAAACTCCTTACAAAACTGACAAGGTCTTCTCCACGGGGATCAAACTCGGGACTTCTACCAATCCAGCCAGCCGCCTTATCGAGTGAGCTAAGAATCAATCCTTTAGCCCAGACAATTTACTGGCTATTTAAATCTACTAACAACTACAACTCAGGTAGGCTGCCCTGTCACAAGTGGTTCATGAGTATCCTTTCATAAAATATTTCTGATTTTTTAGAATAATAGTGAAACTTGATTAAAGAGGTCACCCGTGGGAAGAAGTCAAACTGGCCTTTTAATTGAGGTGTAATTAATATGAAATATACTACGAAGGAAACTATAAAAGATGACCTTTAAAATCAGGTGGCTGCTCATTCAAGGTGATTGCTAAGGCAAGTTTGACTGTACTAAATCTGTATGTTTTTTGAAAGTATTTATCATATTTTCATCTACATTTCGCTGATTTTAATTTACACCGACCCTAATGAGAAGTATATCTCTGAATTATTAGCTCACCTGGCCAAAGGCCATGTGAGCTTTTGCCATCACTTGGCGTCTGTGGCCGTCCGGCGTCTGTTCCTAAACTTTTTACATTTTGACTATCTCCTCAGAAACCACTGGACCAATTCGAACCAAACTTTACAGGAATGATGTATGGAAGGTCTTTCACAAAGATTGCCGAAATTTTTTTGATCTGCCAAAAACATGGCCGCGAGGGCCGAACATAGTTTAACAAAATTGGGACCCTATGGGAATATGCACATTTTGGCTATCTCCTCTGAAACAACTGAACAAGACTGAACCAAACTTTACAGGAATGAAGTATGGAAGGTCCTTTACTTAGATTGCTATAATTTTTTCTATCCACGAAAAACATGGCCTTCTGTGCAGATCATAGTTTAACATGGGACCCTATGGGAGAAATATATATTTGCTATCTCCTCTGAAGCTACTGAGGCAAATTGAACCAAACTTTACAGGAATAATGTATGGAAGGTCCTCTACTTAGTTTGCCAAAATTTTTCCGATACGCTAAAAAACATGGCCGCCAGCGCAGAACATAGTTTAACATGGGAACCTATGGGTAAAGCATATATTTGCTATCTCCTCTGAAGCAACTGAAGCAAATTGAACCAAATTTTACAGGAATAATGTATGAAAGGTCCTTTACTTAGAATGCTGAAATTTTTCCAATCCGCCAAAAAAAATGGCTGCCAGGGCCGAACATAGCTTAACATGGGACCCTATGGGAAAATGCACATTTTAGCTATCTCTTCTGAAACAACTGAACAAAACTGAACCTAACTCTACAGGAATTATGTATGGAAGGTACTTTACTGAGATCGATGAAATTTTTCCAATTCGCCAAAAAACATGGCCCCCAGCCCAGATCATAGTTTAACATGGGACCCTATGGGAGAAGCATGTATTTTCCAACTCTTCTAAAGCTGCTGAAGCAAATTGAACCAAACTTTACAGGAATGATGTATGGAAGGTCTTTACTTAGTTTGCAGAAATTTTTTCGATCTGCTAAAAAACATGGCCGCCAGCGTAGAACATAGGTTAACTAGGGAACCTATGGGAAAAGCATATATTTGCTATCTCCTCTGAAGCTACTAAAGCAAATTGAATCAAACATATTGGACTCTAAGGGAAAATCACCTTTTCATTTTCTCCTCTCATACCACTGAATCAAATTCAACCAATCTTTACAGTAAGGATGTATGGAAGGTGCTTTACAAATATTGCTCATTTCATTTCGATCTGACAAAAAACATGGCCTCCAGTGCACAACATAGTTTAACATTGGAGCCAGGCATGAGATAACCATCCTTATAATCATCATCTCTGAAACTAATCAAACAAATTTAACTTAATGTATAGGTCCTTTGCAAAAATTATTCATTTCAATAGGATCAGACAAAAAACGCGGGTGCTAATGAAGAACATAGCTAAACATTTTACCCCATTGGTAAGAAAACATCATTTATTCATGTATGGCATAGAAGCATTTTGACAGGTGAGCGATACAGGCTCAGTCTCTGAGCCTCTAGTTCTGTATACTAAGGACGTGTTGTGTACTCATACTCTGATCGCTAATGATCGGGCTAATCCGTCGTTGTTCTTTGCTCCAAATAGCTAACAGGTCTACAATTTTCTCAACTTCTTGCTTTGCTGCTGTAACATGTTTTATCTTTTATCAGCGGAGAAAGCTTCGTCTAGGATACATTTACCCCATATAAATCAACTGTATTGTTTTTAATTTGGCATTTAACACAATGCAATCTATCTAAAAGTTTTGAGTTGCAATCATTCTGCTTTTGAAGCTAGTGTGAGTTACGATCACCACTTGATAAAGTTACGATCATCATTGAGTTTTTATGTATTCCGATTTTCTCTTACCTTGACAAATTCTTCGTTTCATGCAAAGATATTTTTCCAAAGGTTGGCTGAAAAACATTTTAATTGTCATAAAACAATTATAATAATGAAATGTTAACGGGAAAAATTAGCTTTATAACATTAAACTGAGTTGTCGTTCGCCATGTTGGGATGATGGTAACTGCAGTTGCGATCATCACATTGACGCCAGTGTAAATCATGATCTGCCAAACAGATGCTCAGAATAGATGTAGAGGCTGTTTATTAAACAGTATCCTGTCAGCCATGTTTTATCAAGGATATAATATTATTATATTGGCTAATGATTTATGTAAATATCTGATAGAATTATTTATTTAATCTAATGAATTGAAAGTTTAAACTGATAGAATTTATTATTAAATATAATGAATTGATAGTAAAAATAAATTATGTATTACAACATGTAAAAATTGTGAATTGTACAGTAGTTAAATGGGAATGGTCTACAAAAAATAAAAGATTTCACATAATCCAGGAAAAACTATGCAGTTTATTCTCCATCGAATTTACAAACATTTTCAAATGGCCTCCAAATTATTTTGATCTTATTATCTAATTATGGTGTGGCATTGGTGAACATTTCTTTTTGAGATGTTAAGCATCTCTATACTGTTGCTCAGGGTACAGACATACATGGCTGTATAGATACACAATCTCTTATGAGGTGCTGACTAAGAATTTTTACTTTGGTGCCGATCCGTCATCTTACATGATCGACAGTATTGAACCTTATTGGAAATGTACACTAGGATGTTCTAGAAAACTACTGAATAGATTTAAATCAAACATGACATGAATGATGCCTGTCAGGTGTTTACCAAGTGTCACCAGCTGTGAACTTAATTTAACAAATGATCTTCTTCTAGAGAACTCCTGAATAGATTTAAACCAAATTTTGCGTAAATGATGCTAATGAGAAGCTGACCAAGTGTTGTTACTTCGGTGCTGATCCATCATCCAACATGGCCACCAGTAGCAAAAATAAGTTAGACCCCAAATTCAGGAAATACATAAAAAATTCTTCTCTGAAACTGCTTGAACAATTTCAGTAGAATTTTGATAAAATATTCCTTTTCATAGTTTTTTTGTTAAATAGCTGCCAGCAGGGAACGCAGATTAACATAAGCTCCTTAAGTTTGGAAAAGGCATTCTAAAATCCTCTCTGAAACCTTGAATAATTTTAATTTTCTTTTATAGAAATTTTGATTTTTATGTACATGTACATACACCACCAAAGATGGACCACTATCAATTGGGAATTATAGTCCTGTATAGTATAGGATCCAGTTGAGCGATACAGGCTCTTGAGAGCCTCTTGTTTTTTGTCATTTGTAGTGAAAAAAATGTGTAAATTTCGAATAAAATTATCCAAAATGAGCAGGGGCTAGAAAATCATCGATAAAGGGGATGATGATCCAGGATTATTGTTTTTATCATGGATTTATATTTACTCTAATGAATTGATAACAACAAATTATGTATTAAATACATTTGTTCCTATTATGCTAATTTATAGTACATGTAATAAAAAAAGATTTAAGTTTTCATTCTGACAATTTTTAGCTCGCTGGGACAAATGTCTGGAGAGCTATTTTCATACCCCCGGCATCGGCGTCGGCGTCAGCGTCAGCAAAACTTTATCCTGGCTTGTGGAATTGAGACCTGAATAGCTAGGATGTTGATATTTGGTATGTGACTTCCTTGTGATGAGAGCTTTCTTCTGGTGCTATACTTATAGACATTTTGACCTTGACCTTGCCCTAAGGGCATTTTTTTTAAAACTTTAACCTTGCCTGTAGAAGGTAGGCTTTTAGTGGTAGGGTTTTCATATTTGGTATGTAACTTCCTTATGATGAGAGCTTTCTTCTGGTACCATACTTGTAGACATTTTGACATTGACCTTGCCCTGAGGGCAATTTTTTAAAAACTTTAACCTTGCCTATAGAAGGTAGGCTTTTAGCGGTAGGGTGTTTATATTTGGTATGTAATTTCCTTATGATGAGTGCTTTCTTCTAGTACCATACTTGTAGACATTTTGACCTTGACCTTGCCCTTAGGGTAATTTTTTAAAAACTTTAACCTTGCCTTTAGAAGGTAGGCATTTAGTTGTAGGGTGTTCATATTTGGTATGTAACTTCGTTATGATGAGAGCTTTCTTCTGGTACCATACTTGTAGACATATTGACCTTGACTTGAACTGAGGGCAATTTTTTAAAAACTTTATTTTTACTCATAGAATTAAGTTGTGTAGTGATAGGGTGTTTATATTTGATATGTGACTTTCTTGTGAAGAAAGCTTTCTATTACTTTCGAATTTATTGTGCATTGAGGTTACTGGAATCCCCGGCGAGCTATGTTGTCTTCTTACAACTCTTTTTCGGGTTTTAGTTTACTGTGAGTTGAAAGTGTTAAAGTTTGGAGAGTTACCAACATTGTGATAGATTAATTGTTTCTCTAGTTCTTCTTCAATTTATTTATAAGAAAAGTGACCCCACTTGTTATCTTGTTAAATGTGTATTTCAGTGTATCATTGAGCAATTTGTTAAAGTGTTCCCTAAGGTAGCCTGTCATACCAAATTTGTAGGTTGAATTATATTTATTGCAATAAAAATGAAAAAGCAAAATGCAAAAATCAATAATATTTCTGGTAATTATAGTCATCAAATTACATGTACATCAAAGACAAACATACTTTTGACTACAAATGTATTTAAGTACATGTTCTTGGCCCAATGGCCTGTGTTTTTTAAAGGATTGGAAAATGTGAAAATTGAACAAGAATTATAGAAAATATTGAGATAAATGAAATAGTTATTGTAAAGTGCAAAATCACGATTATATGGATTAATTTATATTACCATGACCAATTTATGCCAATTACCATGCAATTAAATGCATGAAGCATTATTGTTATTAACTTAAGATTATATATATATTACTGTTATAAATAATTGATGAAATGATTATAAATATCCAGGTATTGTAATGTTGAATAGTATGTATTATTTAATTCATGCTAATGGTTTTTATACGACCACAAAAAAAATTGATCAGATTTATAAATCAAGTTGGCTTTTATGTCCTTTGATGTTTTAATATTAAATTAATTTGTGTTCTTCCTCATTCCATTCCAGAATTTTAGGGGACAACCATTTGATCCTGGGGGGGGGGGGGG
>MJUU01035334.1:15608-31541 GCA_002080025.1 Modiolus philippinarum
AAAAACCCCCCCCCCCCCCCCCCCCCCCCCAAAAAAAAATGGTCGTCCCCTCGCTTATTATATTGTATCTAGCACATTCTTATTTTACTTTTTGTGGATCTCTAAAACTTGAGCTGACAAATTTGGAAAGGTTAGATTATTTATTTTCAACTCCATCATAATATTTATTTCCAAGCCTTTGTAGGCCAGATTATTTATTTTCATGTATAACAAAACAATTTCGACCATTGGGAGTGGACTGAATATTTATTGCAAGTGTAACCAGGCAAGATTATTTATTTTCAACTTATCTGGGGCCAAGATATTTATTTACAGAATCTGCCAGCCCCCCTCCCCCTCCCCCCAGAATCAAATGGTCGTCCCCTTACTTATTATATTGTATCTAGCACATTCTTATTTTACTTTTTGTGGATCTCTTAAACTGTTATGTCATTCTAAATGATATGATTTTGATTTTTTGTACCTTTTATCATATTTATTGACACCAACATCATACCTCATTGTTTATACCTGTGTAATTAGTGCATAATTTTGTATATTGAGGAGTTCTATTATTAATTATTTAATAACCATTATTGCTCATAATTAATTTTGTTTTCTGTGATAACAGCATTGTCTTAATATATACTTCCATGCGACGACAAAAAAATTGAGGTCATATAATTGTATGGTGCTGACGTCGTTGATGTTGTTGTCGTTGTCATCATCTGTAGACACTTTTGTTTTTGGTCAATAACGTAACTTTAAGTTGATCAATCCTTTTGAAATTTTAACACAATGTTACTTGACACAAAGGGAAGTATTTGAGATGATTTTGGATATTGTGGCCCCTCCCATTTTAAAAAAAGGACCGAAAAGAGCCAATTGGATGTTTTCATATATTAGAATGTAGAAAATATATTATTTAACAGATTTTGATGAAGTTTCTTTCAGTGTGCTTCAGCGGAGATTTCCAATCTAAAGTATGTCAACGGATTTCATGTCCCATGTACCGTTCATGAGATAAATAAGGCCCAAAAATAAAAATGATCAGCATGGTGAGATCTGCCTACCATGCAATTTTGAAGAAAATCGGAGTTATAGCCATTTTTCCATAAATTTTCAAAATTTTTGCATTGTGATCTTTATTTCAAAAAGTGTAACAGATAGAGGGAAAGTGTAAATTGCAAAAATGTACAGCATATTAAGTTCTACCAACCCTGAAATTTTGAAGAAAATTCAAAAACCCTTGTAGGAGGTATTGCCCTTTTTCACAGAATTAAAAAAAAGTTGTATTTTTCGTCTTTTATTTCCAAAGCTATAGAAGATGAAGGTTAAGTGTAAATAAATGAAGTGTTTGACATGCTGAGGCAACTTCAAAACTGGTGTTAAAAATTGTTTGTAAACCACCATTTTCAAAATGGCCACCAAAAAAGATGGGAAAATATGTCAACAGATTTGTAGAAGTTAATGTCGTTTCCAAGCTATGAGGGACCACAGGAGTTAAAATTGCAAATTTTCAAAATATGTAAAATCTTTATTTTTGTCATCAGATTTCAATGGCATTTTTTCTTCTGATTCCTCTTGTTGTGAGCTTTCATTAGTTCGTCAACAGATTTGAAGCTTCTTGAAAAGTTTCCAAGCGATCAAGGGGGCCAAAATTGCAATTTTTCCAAATATATGAAATCTTTTTATTTTTATATTGAATTTTGATTGAATTTTTTATACCCCTGCTCCGTAGGAGAGGGGGGTATACTGTTTGACCCTTGTCCGTCTGTCTGGTCCGTCTGGATTTCTCAGCTTGTGTATGTAGTAATGATTTGATATCTGGTCTGAAGCTTAAGTATGATGACTTGTATCGTGTCTCCCATTTTCAAGTCTGTAACTTATCTACTTCCTGTTTGACGATAATTTGATTTTACCATTATAGCTATATATTGAAATTTTTCGTCAAGGATTTCTCAGCTTATGTATGTAGTAATGATTTGATATTTGGTCTGAAGCTTAAGTATGATGACTTGTATAGTGTCTCCCCATTTCAAGTCCATAACTTATCTACTTCCTGTTTGGCGATAATTTGATTTTTTCCCATTATATCTATATATTGAAATTTTTTGTCAAGGATTTCTCAGCTTGTGTATGTAGTAATGATTTGATATTTGGTCTGAAGCTTAAGTATGACGATTTGTATTGTGTCTCGCCGTTTCAAGTCCGTAACTCATCTACACTTGTTTACCGATAATTTGATTTTTCCCATTATAGCTATATATCAAAATTTTTCGTCAAGGATTTCTCAGCTTGTGTATGTAGTAATGATTTGATATTTGGTCTGAAGTTTAAGTATAATGAGTTGTATCATGTCTCCCCATTTCAAGTCTGTACCTCATCTACTTCCTGTTTAACAATAACTTTTATTTTTTTTCCCATGATGGCCATATATTGAAATTTTTCGTCAAGGATTTCTCAGCTTATGTATGTAGTAATGATTTGATATTTGGTCTGATGCTTTAGTATAATGAGTTGTATCGTGTCTCCCCTTTTGGAGTCAGTAATTCATCTACTTCCAGTTTGACAATACCTTTGATTTTTTCCCACTATAGCTATACATTGAAATTTTTATGCCCCAGCCGTTAGGCGACAGGGGCATTAAGTTTTACCCTTGTCCGTACGTCCGTACATACGTACGTCAGAAAATTTTCGTCAAGGATTTCTCAGCTTGTATATGCAGTAATGATTTGATATTTGGTCTGAAGCTTTAGTATGATGATTTGTACCGTTTCTCCCCTTTTCAAGTCCGTAACTCATCTACTTCCTGTTTGACGACAACTTTGATTTTTCCCATTATAGTCATATATTGAAATTTTTCGTCAAGGATTTCTCAGCTTGTGTATGCAGTAATGATTTGATATTTGGTCTGAAGCTTTAGTATGATGAGTTGTACTGTGTCTCCCCTTTTCGAGTCGGTAAGTCATCTACTTCCTGTTTGAAGACAACTTTGATTTTTTCCCATTATAGCCATATATTGAAATTTTTCGTCAAGGATTTCTCAGCTTGTGTATGCAGTTATGATATGATATTTGGTCTGAAGCTTAAGTATGATGAGTTGTACTGTGTCTCCCCTTTTCAAGTCGGTAAGTCATCTACTGCCTGTTTGACGACAACTTTGATTTTTTCCCATTATAGCCATATATTGAAATTTTTTGTCGAGGATTTCTCAGCTTATGTATGCAGTAATGATTTGATATTTGGTCTGAAGCTTTAGTATGATGAGTTGTACCGTGTCTCCCCTTTCCAAGTTCATAACTCAACTACTTTCTGTGACAACAACTTTGAATTTTTCCCATTATAGCCATATATTGAAATTTTTCGTCAAGGATTTCTCATCTTGTGTATGCAGTAATGATTTGATATTTGGTCTGAAGCTTTAGTATGATGAGTTGTACTGTGTCTCCCCTTTTCAAGTCTGTAACTCATCTTCTTCCTGTTTGTTGATATCTGTATGGCAGGGGCATCCATGTCCCATGGACACATTTTCTTTTATTTTTATGCCCCCGCCATTAGGCGACGGGGGCATTAAGTTTTACCCTTGTCCGTCCGTCCGTAGGTCCAAAAATTTTCGTCAATGATTTCTCAGCTTGTGTTCGCAGTAATGATTTGATATTTGGTCTGAAGCTTTGGTATGATGAGTTGTACCGTGTCTCTCCTTTTCAAGTCCGTCACTTATCTACTTCCTGTTTGAAGATAACTTTGATGTTTTTCCCATTACAGCCATATATTGAAAATTTTCGTCAAGGATTTCTCAGCTTGTGTTTGCTGTAATGATTTGATATTTGGTCTGAAGCTTTGGTATGATGAGTTGTACCGTATCTCCCCTTTTCAAGTCCATCACTCATCTACTTCCTGTTTGACGATAACTTTGATGTTTTTCCCAATATAGCCATATATTGAAAATTTTCGTCAAGGATTTCTCAGCTTATACATGTAGTAATGATTTGATATTTGGTCAAAAGCTTTGATATGATGAGTTGTACCGTGTCTCCCCTTTTTCAAGTCCTTCACTCATCTACTTCCTGTTTGACGATAACTTTAATTTTTCTGATTATAGCTATATATTGAAAATTTTCGTCAAGGATTTCTCAGCTTGTGTTTGCAGTAATAATTTGATATTTGGTCTGAAGCTTTGTTATCATCACTCATCTACTTCCTGTTTGACAATAACTTTGATGTTTTTCCCATTATAGCCATATATTGAAAATTTTCGTCAAGGATTTCTCAGCTTATACATGTAGTAATGATTTGATATTTGGTCAAAAGCTTTGATGAGTTGTACCGTGTCTCCCCTTTTCAAGACCGTCACTCATCTACTTCTTGTTTGACGATATTTATCTGGCGGGGGCATCCGTGTCCCATGGACACATTTTCTTTTTCAGATTTTTGACTTTGTCATTTTAGCTCAATTCAAACCACATGGTATCCACTACTTCTCTTAAACCTCTGATTCGAATTTCATGAAACTTATGCAGGAGCTTTATTGCATACTGTAGATTTGCATTACACATTTTGTTGTCCAATCATTCTTTTTTTGCAGATTTTTGACATATTTGGACTTTGTCATTTTAGCTCTTTTACTCAATGCAAACCATATGGAAATACCTGGTATCCACTACTCCTCCTTGACCACTCATCATAACTTCATAACTTCATGAAACTTATGCAGGACCTATTACATATTAGAGATATGCACTTTGTATTTTGTTTCCAATAATTCCTGTTTTCCCTAAGTTGAAGAAAATGCAGGAAAAGGTGGGGGCGGGGGTATCCCTGGCCCACTAGGCCACAGTAACTCTAGTTTTTTTTTTTGTCTCCAGTTTCTGTCCAGCTACTTACTGTGTCAAGCTCCTTATTGTGTCAACATTCACTTTAGTTTTCACTTGTTAAATTTCAGTGGTCAAAATGCTGCGGTCACTTCATTCTGCACTAGGCATAGCCCATTATTTGTATATACCGGAAATAATCAGTAAGAACAATAGACAATGGTATGACTGCTTTGAGAGGGTTTTGTATGTAAAGACTTTATTTCTGCTTAATTACTTAATTTACCAATACATTTGTATTTGTATCACAATATTCAAGATCAAGAAAATGTTTAAAATGTTGCTTGGCACCGATTAGAAGCAAATAAAAAATAGAATTAAAAGGAATTTTTTTATGCCCCTAGATCAATATGCCCCTGGGCATATTGTTTTTGTCCTGTCTGTGTGTCTGTCTTATCTGTCTGTTATAATCCACTTCCCATGAAACCCAGCGTCTTTGTAGAACCACATACGGTCCTCATTCAGATGGCAGGGTCCCGTACCTGTTTTTAGGTATAATTTGGGATAATAGAAGCCTCTAAGGCCCCGAAAATGATCAGAAATGGAGAATATTATGGTTGGATATGGGCTGATTTAGGATACCGGCCTTAGGATTTATGCCTGTAATGGATTTTGTCGGCCTTATATCAACTAGTTCTTGCCTTATTTAGTTCGAGAAACACCTTTACTACATTTTTAGCCCTCGTTTGTTGAAATTTACCCATCCCGAGGGCCTGCCGAGGGGAAAATCGGGCTGGTATGACCCCTGATCTGCACTTTGTCATGCATACCCCTACCACACATTGGTTTTTGGCGGTTTGAGGGAAAAGAAGTCGGACTTGGGAAACTTACCCTACCAGCCCCAATGGTTCCAATGAAACCCAGGGCCTTTGCTAAACCAAATACAAGCCTTATTCAGATAGTATGGTCCCCTTCGTACATTTTGAGCTATAGTTTGGGGTAATGGAAGCCTCCAAGGCCCGGAAGTGACCGGAAATGGAGAATATTATAGTTGGATATGGGCTGATTTAGGGTACCGGCCTAAGGTTTTATGCCTCTAACGGTTGTTGCCGGCCTTATGTGAACTAGTTCTTGCCTATCTAGTTAGGATAAGCTCATACCTACATTTTGAGCCCTCGTTTGTTAAAATGACCCATCCCAAGGGCCTGCCGAGGGGAAATTTGGACCTGGTGTGACCCATGATATGCACCCTGCCAAAGATACCTCTACCGCACATTAGCTTTTGGCATCCCCCCCCTTTACAAGGAGCTAATAAGATGGTGCCTATATTTGGCATATTAAGAAGCTGAGACCCTAATCTGCAGATCTAGGGAAGTTTTTGGGTAACTCGGGCAGCCTGGGGCCTTGGTGTAGGGAAACGAAGCCGGAGTTGGAAAAATTACCTACACCACACAATCCGCTTCCCAACAAACCCAGGGCCTTTGCAGAAGCAAATACCAGCCTTAATCTGATGAGAGGGTCCCTTCCCTGCATTTTGAGCTATAGTTTTGGATAATAGAAGCCTCCTAGGCCCCGAAAGTCATGGGGAATTGAGAATATTGTGGTTGGATATGGGCTGATTTAGGGTACCGGCCTTAGGTTTTATGCCTCTAACGGCTGTTGCAGGCCTTATATCAACCAATTCTTGCCTTATATAGTTAGGGAAACATTTTAGCTACATTTTGAGCCCTCGTTTGTTGAAATTAACCCATCCTAAGGGCCTGCCGAGGGGAAAATCGCAACTGGTATAACTCCTGATCGGCACCCTGCCATGGATACCCCTACCGCAAATTGTTTTTTGGTGACTTTTACTTAAGGGGGACATATAAGAAGTATTTGGCATATTTAGAAAGCTAAGACCCTTATCAACACATCTAGGGAAGGTTTAGGGTAACTCGGGGCCTTGAGTGTGTAGGGAAACTGAGCCGGACTTTAAAATTATCCCTACCCAACCCCCGTAATCCGCTTCCAATGAATCCAGCGCCTTTGTAGAACCAAATATGGGCCTTATTCAGATGGCAGGTTTCCGTACCTTCATTTTCAGCTATAGTTTTGGATAATAGAAGCCTCTAAGGCCCGAAAGTGACCGGAAATGGAGACCATTATGGTTTAATATGAGCTGATTTAGGGCACTGGCCTTGGGTTTTATGCCTCTAACGGCTGTTGCCGGCCTTATATCAACTAGTTCTTAGCTTATATAGTTCGAGAAACATCTTAACTACATTTTTAGCCTTCGTTTGTTGAAATTTACCCATCCCGAGAGCCCGCCGAGGAGAAAATCGGGCCTGGTATGACCCGCTGATCTGCACCCTGCCATGGATACCATGGATACCCCTACCACACATTGGTTTTTGGCGTTTTTTTCCTTACGGGAATATAGTAGGAAGATTTCTTTGGAATATTTAGAAAGCTAAGAACCTTATCAACACATCTAAGGAAGGTCTATTGTAACTCGGACAGTCTGAGGGCCTTTGGTGTAGGGAGGAAAAACCGGACTTGGGAAAATTACCCTACCCACCCCAATAATCCGGTTCCCATGAAACCCAGGGTCTTTGCTTAACCAAATACAGTTCTTATTCAGATATCAGGGTCCACTTCCTACATTTTGAGCTATAGTTTGGGGTAATTGAAGCCTCCAGGGCCAGAAAGTGACCGGAAATGGAGAATATGATGGTTGGATACTGTCTGATTTAGGGTACCGGCCTTAGGTTTATGCCTCTAACGGTTGTTGCCGGCCTTATATCAAGTAGTTCTTGCCTTATATAGTATATAGTTAGGGGAACATCTTAGCTACATTGTGAACTCTCATTTGTTGAAATTGACCTATCCCGAGGGCCTTCTGAGGGGAAAATCAGACCAGGTGTGACCCCTGATCTGCACACTGTCATGGATACCCCCTGTCGCACATTGGTTTTTGGCGTTTTTCTCCTTACGAGGACCTAGTATGAAGGTTCCTTTGCATATGTAGAAAGCTTAGACCCTCATCTACACATCTAGGAAAGGTTTGGGTATCTTTTACAGCCTGGGGCCTTGGATGTAGGGAAACGAAGCCGGACTTGGGAAAATTACCCTGCCCACCCCGTAATCTGCTTTCAATGAAACCAAGGGCCTTTGTAAAGCCAAATAAGGGCCTTATTCAGTTAACAGGGTCCTCTAACTGCATTTTGAGCTATAGTTTGGGGTAATGGAAGCCTCCGGGCCCCGGAAGTGACCGGAAATGGAGAATATTATGGTTGGATATAGGCTGATTTTGGGTACCGGCCTTAGGTTTTATGCCTCTAAAGGCCTTATATCAACCAGCTCTTGTCTTATCTAGTTAGGAAAACCTCTAACCTACATTCTGAGCCCTCGTTTGTTAAAATTGACCCATACCGAGGGCCTGCCGACGGGAAAATCGATCCTGGTATGAACCGTGATCTGCATCCAGGCATGGAAACCCCCTACCGCACATTGGTTTTTTTGTGTTTTTCTCCATACGGGGACCTAATAGGAAGGTCCCATTGGCATATTTAGAAAGCTAAGATCCTAATCTACAAATATACGAAGGTCTGGGCTATTTTAGGCAGCCTGGGGCCTTGGGTGTAGGGAAACGAAGCTGGACTTGGGACAATTACCCTACCAACCCAATAATCCGCTTCCGTTGAAACCCAGGGCCTTTGTAGAACCGAATACGGACCTTATTCAGATAAGAAGGTACCCTACCTGCATTTTGAGCTAAAGTTTGGGATAATGGAAACCTCCAAGGCCCCCAAAGTGGCCAGAAATGGAAAATATTATGGTTGGATATGGGCTGATTTAGGGTACCGGCCTTAGGTCTTATGCCTCTAACGGCTGTTGCCGGCCGTATATCAACTAGTTCTTACCTAATCTAGTAAGGAAAACATCTTGTCTACATTCTGAGCCCTCATTTGTTGAAATCGACCCTTCTTGAGGGCCTGCCGAGGGGAAATTCGGACCGGGTATGACCCCTGATCTGCACCCTGCCAAGGATAACCTTACCACACATTGGTTTTTGGCGGTATTCTTCTTTCGGGAATGAAGTAAGAAGGTCCCCTTGGAATATTTAGAAAAAGTAATTCTATGTATTCTCAGATTTAAGAATAAATGTTGAAAGCGAAATTGTTAAAAATTGATAGAAAACCGTTATTGTATTGTAATGCCGAAAATAAATTTTCTCATACTTAAAAGGTCAATATTTACCAAACTATATTTTTTCTTAAAGGTCAGTATGTTCCTTTAATGAACATTATTAGTTTAAACTCTATATTTACAAGGATTATCCTTTGACCCCCAATTTCCCTCGTGCCCGGACGGTACCAGATGATAAAAATAAGTACCAAACAACGAGGCAAGATGGAACGAATTGCAGAACTTAAGAGTTTTATCAACTGCATTGGTTGACACCAGTCATATTATTATTGATATCAGTTTTTCCTGTTACTGCTGTAATAATGTTTAATTGTTTTGTTTTTATCAGGAATTTTATGTGTGCTGAAGGATGCATATGGTTTCTATGAGAGATTAATTTTCTTTAATTTTGTATTCAAAATAAATAGAAATTATTTTGCAAATATTAAACAAATGTTGTTTATATACCATATTTAAGTAGAAATACTGATTTTTTGTTTACTTTTAATGGCACACTCATTGATCCAGGTGATGCTCGTTGTATTGAGTTCGGATTGAAAATGAACGTCACATATAAATTCCATTATTGAAGAGGCGTCCAAAAAGTTGAACATACTACGAAAATTAAAGTTTCAACTTAACAGGACATTTTTAGAACGAATATATTTAACATCTATTCGTCCAATTCTTGAGTATTCATGCGAAGTTTGGGACAACTGCGGTAAAGTAAACTCTGACTGGTTATAGAAAATAAATCTTGAAGCTGCAAGGATAGTTATAGGGTTAACGACGTATTCAAGTAAGCACTCTTTAAATCATGAAACAGGCTTGGAAACGCGAGCAACGAAAAATTGTTTTATTTTATAAAATAGCAAACGGTCGTTGTCCGGAATATTGAAATGATTTGATGCCACCTCTTGTTTCAGATACAACACCATACAACTTGAGGAATAGTCAAAATGTTACTGTACCTCAGCGCCGTCTAAATGTTTATCAGAGTTAATTTTTTCCATTCACACTAAAACTTTGGAATGATCTTGATACGTGGTTGCGTAATGCAACTTCGATCAATATCTTCAGAAGTAAACTTAAAATGAAATACTTACATTATTCCAAACCGACTGGTCATTTTTACATCGGGAATCGATTCCTTAATATTATTCACGCTCGACTTAGAAACCATCGTAGTTCTCTTAATTATGATTTATTCTGCTGCAATTTATCTGAGAATGCCTCTTGTGCATGTGGTGCGGCCACTGATTCAGTAGAACATTTCTTTATTTATTGCTCTAGATTTCGTGTTCAAAGAAACTAACTAACTGCTAGCATTTCGTCAATGAATATTCCATTTAATTTGGCTGTCTTACTTTATGGGTTGGAAGAACAAGATCAGGAAACCAACCAACTAATCTTTAGTCACGTACAAACATATATTAAAGAAACAGGACGGTTTACAAATTAACTTTATTGTCAATCAGTCGAACGACCATACTTAATACTTTTTATTTATTTATTACTTTCTCAACGTAATTATCTTCTCTGTTGCTATCTATTTTGTAAACGCATATTAGAAATAATTGTATTTATTATGTCTATGTATGTATATTATGTAATTATTGGAAAGGGGAATTCAAAATTGTATAATTTGTGCCCAATCAAATTGTCATGTTTAGACAATAAAATAAGTTTCAAACTAATACTTTAATTAGCATGACATGTGTAATATAGGTATCATTTTGGACAATTTGTTTAAAGTAACAAAGATCATGAACGCTGTATTTCAATTTTTGGCTATTTTCAAAATTTTAAGTGATGATTGGGGACTGAAAAAAATTCCAAAACATATTTATAAATGGCAAGTGAGGAGTACTAGCTGAAGCACTGCCTTGGTCATCCTCGACAACCATATTTTCCCTGCAGCAAAGGGAGATAACCTATATCAATTTTCTTAAAACAAATGTGGTGAATTAAAGTAAACTGTATAAAATGACAAAACTGATATCACTAAAAACACAAAATTTCTTATTTTACAGGTAAAATATATAGTTCTATAGGAAAAATCTTTAATAATTAGATATTAGATATTTCCTGTAAAATTAGATATTGATATTGTTAAATTAGCTATTGAAGCAGTTAAATTAGATATTGATGCTGTTAAATTAGATATTGAAGCTGTTAAATTAGAGAATTTAACTATAAAATTAGTGATTTGACTTCAAATAATTAGGGGTGTTTCTGTATAATTAGGGATGTTTCTTTTAAATTAGAGATGTTTCCGTTAAATTAGAGATGTTTCCGTTAAATTAGAGACTTTCCTGTCACATTAGAGATTTTACTGTTGCATTAGAGACTTAACCTGTAAAATAAGTGATTTTGTTTTTCTAATGTATGGTAAGAAAAATTAACAAATTGTATGAGCTTTTTGTGATTGAAACAGTGAAAATAAATAAAAACCCATGAATTCCAAACAGGGTATGAAGAATTATCTAGCAGTATCCTTGACTCGATCAGACGCTTTTAACAATCTTTTGGTGCACAATTTAGCAAATTGTTTACAATAAATAAAAAACAATTATGTCCATCTGCTGAAAGGGAATATCCAGGTTTGTCAATTCTTGGAGAGGTTGTTTTCCTGAGAACTAACCCTCCTAAGGCTGAAAAATCTTGATGTTTCTCTTAACAGCAGACCATAATTGTATAATGTTATCATTATCGCTATAACATAAATTACCTACAGACACAAACAATGCCGCTGGTACCATACCTATATAGGACCCTCAATTTTTTTTGTTAAAAAATAAACATTTATATACAGTTTTTTTTTCCAAGATTCCTGTATTTTTAAACATTTATCTTCTCCATCTGCATGAACTTTGTCTTTATACATTGTAGTTACTAATAGAGATCAATATATTCTTCCTCCATGGTTCCTCCATGGTTCATGTTGTAAAAATGCAGTACAATGAACTGAAGAAAGTGCAGAAACTTTTTAACATAAATTCTGACACAGTACTCAGCCCAGTGAAACATGCATAGATATGTACTTGAACTTTATCTTCATCTGAAAAAGAGTAAAAATTACAAGTTTAAACACATGTTCACTTCATGAGAAGTTACTGTATCTTTTGCAGAAGTTTGCAGTAAGATATATATCAGAGTCCTTCTGACAGGCGGGAAGTGGTTGAAATAGAACAATAGAAATTGAGCTCTCGTTTAAAATAGGTGGAAATGTAACTTTTTGGATTCTTTACCGTATATGCATAATTATTTCCAATGGAAAAATACAAATATTTTTCATCCCTATTATTTCAATTTATATGAAACAACGTAAATTGTTGTGGGGTTTATTTCAGGAATCAACTTTGTATGAAAACGAATCTGTCAAAAGTCAACCTGCAAAAATACCAAATGGTAACCACCCCTAATGTCTGAAAATCTTGAAAATAAAGTGAAAATACTCAAGACAAGACAAGACAAGACAATACTTTATTAAGTATGGTTTATACGATGCATAATTATATATTCAGTAATACTCCTAAATTTTGTTTCTGTCCATGCCCTTTGAGGGTGGCTAGAATTTTTTCTTTATTATCGTAAATTTGACTATCAGATAGACTTGGTTTTAAAACATTTTAAAACAATGTTTTATAAATTAATCAACGACAATTGTATATTTTTCATATATCTGTACCATACAGCGATTCTTGCAGCAAAAGTTACATAGTATGTGAAATGTAAAAAATACCGCAAATGTTAGAAATTTGTTTGTTTTTTTAACCGTGGCTTTGTCATCGCACATCTTGTTTTTTGAGGAGTGACAGATAAACAAATTTACAGGGAAGATAATTTTTGTGAGCTACTTCCCAGGTGCTGAATACCAGTAAAATTTCAAACACAAGATAAATAATTTGTTGAAGATCCATGAAACCAAGTCATAGCTAGTGGAAAGATTTGTCACAGTGGTTTTTTTCTCACCTTTTTGGGAGTGGGTCTGGGTCCCTTGGAATTGGAAAGAACCTTTCTTATTCTAGGGGAAAAAAACATCCAAAATGTACTATATGTACAGTAGTTGGCCATAATTATTTCAGCAACGTCAAATTTTCATGTGCATTTCATGATAAAAGGCCAACTCTTCAAAAAATTCTCTAGAATTCATTTCTAATTGCAGTTAATTGTTTAATAGTCATAAAAGATGTCATTATTTTTCTAAAATATTTTTGAAATAATATCTGTCCATTCCTGCCATTAAAATGCCACTAAAAATGTAATATTTGTTCCCAAAGGAATAATAGCTTCTTACATGAGAGAAGATCAAAGATCGGGGTATCTTTCATGAATGTAAGAAATTCCGTCATTTCTCGAGTGGAGCGCAGCGAAACGAGAGAATAAGACGAAGAATTTCTTACATGAGTGTACCTATCATTGTGACGTCAGGTGTTTTATGACGTTTTGTCATGGTTACGATTATTGTATCACAAAAATGAACACTTTTGGTTGGTCATTTACCAATGTGAGACAAGGTCGCGTCATCGATCTCACATGGGTCGTCTCACACTGTAAACCAATATTTACGGAAGAAGAAATATTCTGCATATGTTTGTAATAATTGTTCCATGGGAACTTTTGTCAGGTGGAACAAATATATGTTTACAGTGGGAACACTTTGCCGTTTTGATTTGTGTTTTAAATTGGTAGTCCAAAACTGAGACATAGGTGTAGCATAGATTTTAGCAAAGGATTCCGCTCAGCGCGGTGGTAGGGGCCGCCTTGAACTTACTATGAGGTATGAGCAAATCTCGTTGTTGAAGGCTTCATGGTGACTTCAAGATGAAGAACAATAAAACAATAAAAGCATTGTTCCTTTGTTTCTATCATGTATAATTGTAGAAACTTTGTCTTATGTGCATTTACTCATATCCTTTCATTGTTTATTGTATAAAAAGTAAGACTGGTAACTGGTGTTTACAAAAATTAGAATTGCCCTGCCATTTGGAATGAATGTCCAAAAAAAAGAAGATAATTTTATGACTTAATTTTCCCATATTTTTATTCAAAATTGATTTAGTTCAAGATCGAATACAACATTTTACTTTTTTTGCAGGTTAAACTGCTTTTGTTAACACCCTAGTAGATCTGAATTCTCTTGTCCAATTTGGACATTCATCCTAGAGATATATAAGATTGTAAAACATTTAGATCTCTGCTTAAGTATTTAATTTGCCTATAAATTTGCTTCCATTAGGTCTCATCAGTCAGGGATGGAATCAAATTTATGTTTTTAGGCATCATTAATATCACTTGGCTTTCCCTGAGACCTTCCTGGTTACATGAGCTGTTTGTGAGTGCAGCTATGCCAAAATGTAGCTATTACTTTTATATTCCAAAACTTATGCATTACAGTAGTTTTGATCAAGCTTTGTAATTTTCAAAATCAAAAATAATTTATTTAATCCAAGTTTAAGTTGAACCAGGAAAGTTTCGACCTGCCAGCTTAATAGACCATTTGCCAGTTCTGCGATCAACAGAATGAATTAAGTGAAACCCAAAAGGGAGGTAACTTTTTGAAAAATCTCAAGGGGACAGAATGGTTCCCTGCTTGTGAAAACCAACCAAAAAATAAAGCATTTTTAATTAAACGTTATGATAGTTTAATCTTTAGCAGACTTTTAGCCAGCAACATAATTCAAAACCCAATCCCCAATAGCACTTACCATTCTTTAAAGTGCTACTTGTTTCAAGTAAAAAAAAATAAACAACTGTACTAACTTGAACTGTCTTCTCATTGAGTAGGAAAGTATTAAAAAATCGAAAATATGCTAACCTACTGCAGAATATCATAAATATTGTGTATGGAATTACTTTGTCCAGGATGGCTAAGCACGAAGACCGTACTGTAAAACAAGTCTGCATGTTTAATGTTTGTTTGTCCGGTGTAGGAGTAATTTCCCTTTCAAGGTTTGACCAAAAAACACAAAATTTGACTAGAACTTGCATGGACCTTAATTAATTGGCAAATCATCTATTAGCATTAGTACAAGCATGAAAATTCTACTATTTACATACATGCATATACCTACCAACTGAAAAATTGTCAAACAAAAAAAAACTTGTTCAAATGCACATGCAATTATATCATCTTTCAATAAATGGCAAAATGCAACAATTATTCAGAGATGTACAAAAATATTGTATAAACATGATGTTATAAAAACAAGTTTTGGAGTTATGCCCCTTGAAACTTTGAAATTTTGCATATTTTAGGGTCAAAGTTTCAAGGGGCACTACTCCAGAACCCCTTGGACCTCTGAGCCAAAAATCGAACTTCACCTGAGTTTTGTGGGAAACAAGTTACATACCAAGTTTGAAGACAATATATTGTTTCATTCGCAAGTTATCAGTCGGAAACCCTAAAATTCTCAAAATTTGAAAGTTTCAAGAGGGTCACATAAGGACTATCATATCAAAATTCTACTGAAATTGTTCAAGCAGTTTTAGAGGAGAAGATCTTTTTATGCATTTCCCACTGGGTCCACTGTTAAACTAAGTTTTGCTACTGGTGGCCATGTCGGAAGACGGATCAGCACCAAAGTAACAAGCTTTCATTTATGCAATGTTTAAATTGAATCCATTCAATGGTTTTCCATGATATCTTTGTATGCATTTCCCCTTAGGGTCCAATTCATTGCTGGAAGCCATGTTGTATGATGGATCAGAACTGAAGTAACAACACTTGGTCAGCTTTGGATTAAATCTATTAAGCAGTTCTCTAGAAGAATATCTTTTGTTATATTTAGTTCACAGCTGGTGGCACTTGGTCAGCACCTGACAGGCATCATTCATGTCATGTTTGATTTAAATCCATTCAGCAGTTTTTTAGAAGATCTTTGTATGCATTTCCCATAGGGTCCAATGCTGTCGGTCATGCAAGATGACAAATTGGCACCAAAGTAATAACACTTGGTCAGCACCTCAT
>MJUU01035335.1:5268-16623 GCA_002080025.1 Modiolus philippinarum
ACGGATGAAAAGTGATGGCAAATGCTCACCTTGGCTATAGCCAGGAGAGCTAAAAATTTATTGCAGTTATATTGGCAGGCATTCTGATTGTTGCAGATATCATTCACAAATGTTAGATATTTACGTTACAAACTTAATCAAATATAATTTTTTTTATAAGGCATTTGAGTAGAGAAAATGTATGTTTTCATTTAGCCAATTACATATATTTATCAAAAAACCTCATTTCAATGTTAACTTTGGACATTCATTTTTCGTCAATTTTGGTGGGTCAATTGGTACTATAAAATGAGAATGGGTGTTGTAGTACATTCTATATAATTTATTTTTGGAATATGCATTGAGTAAATAAGAAAAACAGGGTATATTTCTTACAAATGTTTAAAACTACACTGGAAAATCAACAGGAAAAGAAAACTCATTTCACTCATGTGGCATCAGATTTTTGAATTTTACACAGAACTGTACTTAAATGATACCTACCACTCCTGGTTTACAACTTTCCCTGTCACTACTTGTCTGTTTGAGACCATCATTTCTTTTAGACCTGTGATGGGGGTGTTCGATAACTGGAACAGCCTCTGAAAAACAGTTCGAAATATAATACATTTTTGTAATTACTGAACCTAATATGTTTTAAACTCTTTCAATCACCTCTTATAAAATATACAAAACAATTCTTGAAACATAAATATACAAAACACCTCTTGGAACACAAAATATTGGTAATTTGAATGGATTTCCTTTGATCTACAGAGACTGATATTCTCAATATCACCAAAACATATCTTGAAACATAAATATACAAAACACCTCTTGGAACACAAATATACAAAACACCTCTCGTAACAAAAGTTATCGGTAATTTGAATGAACTTCCTTTGATCTACAGAGATTGATATTTTCAATATTACTCTCCCTGGACAAAACACCTCTCATAACACAAGTTATACGAGACACCTCAAAATCTTGTAACGCATTTATACAAAATGCTTCTTGTGACACAAATATACAAAATACCTCTTGTGACACAAATTATACAGGTCACCTCAAGATCCTGTAACAAAAATATACAAGACCTCTCTTGAAAAATATATATACAAAGCACCTCTTGTAACATAAATAATACAAGACACCTCTTGTTAGATAAATATACAAAACACATCTTGTAACACAAATATACAAAACACCTCTTATTATATAAATATACAAAACACATCTTGTAACATAAATATACAAAACACCCTTTGTAGCATAAATTATAAAAAAAACACCTCTTCTAAAACAAATATACAAACACCTTTAGTAACATAAATATACAAAGCACCTCTTATAACATAAATATACATGACCTCTTTTAACACAAATATACATAACACCTCTTGTAACACAAATATACAAAACACCTCTTGTAATACAAATATACAAAACACCTCTTGTAATATAAATATACAACACCTCTTGTAACACAAATATACAAAACACCTCTTGTAACATAAATATACAACTCCTCTTGTAACACAAATATACAGAGCACCTCTTACATGTAACATAAATATACAACACCTCTTGTAACACAAATATACAAAACACCTCTTGTAACACAAATATACAAAACACCTCTTGTAACACAAATATACAAAACACCTCTTGTAACATAAATATACATCACCTCTTGTAACACAAATATACAAAAACACCTCTTGTAACACAAATATACAAAACACCTCTTGTAACACAAATATACAAAACACCTCTTGTAACATGATAACAACACCTCTTGTAACACAAATATACAGAACACCTCTTGTAACATAAATAAACAACACCTTTTCTAACAGAAATATACAAAACACCTCTTCTCACACAAATATACAAAACACCTCTTCTAACATGATAACAACACCTCTTGTAACACAAATATACGGAACACCTCTTGTAACATAAATATACAACACCTCATCTAACACAAATACACTGTATACAAAACACCTCTTCTAACACAAATACACTGTATACAAAACACCTCTTCTAACATGATAACAACACCTCTTGTAACACAAATATACAAAACACTTCTTGTAACATAAATATACAGCACCTCTTGTAACACAAATATTCAAAACACCTCTTGTAACACAAATGATACAAAACACCTGGGAATTTTCTTGATTTCAGTTGTTCTGTCCCTTTTTATACATTACCAACAATGTTAACCATACATATCGTTTGCACTGAACATGCTGAAGAGACATAGATTGTTGAAATGGCAATATGCATAAGCTTAATTTACAGCAAGTTCAGTATTATAATCATTTTTTTTTTTATTTAACAGTTTCTTATTATTTTTATGACCTCTTTACACAAGGAAAAAAAACACAAATTATTTGTCAATTACAAAGATACTTTTACAAAGGGGACTAAAAATAGACTTTGCAAATGGTTGGCGATAAGTAAGGGACTGCCATTAAAGAGGGACTGTATAACATGTATAATGAGGGAGCACTGTATTGATTCTTTATTATCCCCACAGGCCTCTACATTAACTTTTATTTGGATTTGTCCATTGGACAAGTCGAAGCTTCTATTTTTGGAGAAGTGTTAGGAAAAAAATGAAGTTCTAATACTTAGAATTCTGAAATGTGATTCCAAAATGAATTGTTTCTTGTCCCAACAGTGCAGAATTTCATTTTATTTGAATTTTTCACTTGTCCTTTTGGCAAGTATCTTGAAATTTTACTTGTCCAATTCAAATTTGGACTGGTAAGGACAAGTCCGACATGCCTTAATGTAGAGCCCTGCCCCACACTTTTCTGAAGAAAATTGGGGATATTTTGTTGGTCCTGTCTGTCTGTCCATCCGTCTTTCCATTAGATGAACCTTGTCAGTGGATCTCCTCGTTCATTTTTGTATATAGGGTTTTAATTTAGTTATAGAATTGTTGCATGTATGCTGCAGATGTACAATAAGCTTTTGAATTTTTGATATTGGTCTTGGTGCAAACAAGAGGCCCCAAGATGTCTATTTTGCCACATGTGAGTTTGTCATTGGAACTCATCCTACATTTTTGGATTTATATATTCAATTTTGTTATGGAATTGTTACATATTGTCTTAAGATGTGCAATACTAGTATAAGCTTTTGGAATTTGTTTTCCGGTACCAACTTTGGTAAATTTCCTGAAAATGTCAAAGACTGATATTTTTTAACTTTTAGCATATAAACTTGTATTTTTGGAGAAGTGTTAGGAAAAAAAATGAAGTTCTGAATACTTAGAATTCTGAAATGTGATTCCAATTTTGGTAAATATCCTGAAAGTCTCAAAGACCACTTATTTTTTGAAATGCTACCTAGCAACAATACTTAAAAACATTTTCACCAACTGGATTTCAAAAGTATTTGATTCCATTTTTGGTAAATTCCCTGAAATTCTCAAAGACCACTTATTTTTCGGAATTCTACCTAGCAAACATACTTTTAGAAAATTTGTTATGTTTTGAACAAATATTTCAATATAATGGATTCCAAACATTTTGATTCCAATTTATTTAACTTCCTGAAAGTCTCAAAGATCACTTATTTTTTGAATTCTACCTAGCAACCATACTTAAATAATTTGTTTGAATTAGGAGAAACATTTTCACCAGTTGGTTTTTCCAAAATATTGGATTTTAATTTTTGTAAACTTCCTTAAAGTCTCAAAGACCTCTTATTTTTGGGAATTCTTCCTGGCAACCATTTATCATTGTACTCTTTTTTAGTAAAAATAGTGATTATCTGTTATTTGAATTCCAATTTTTTTAGGAAATTATGCCCAGGGTCTATAACAATTGTTTTCTGTGTCAAACAGGGAGTGCGGGGATGGCCATCATTTCTGATGGCAACACTTCTAGTTGTTTATTTGGGCATAATATTCTGACTTTTATTTTCAAGGATAAATTATTTAAATGCAATACTAAAAATTTGGGGTCATTTTTCCTGAATTATGTAGGTAAAAATGTGACGTCATAATTTGACTTTCTGTTTAAATTGGCGATTTTTGGAAAAGCTTGTCAAGAAATTAACACTGAAATAAACAATATAACTACATAACATTTTGAGGTTATTGGTAAAAATTTCATTAAAATTGGACTAGAATTGACTTCACAATAATTTTTTTAAACATAGAAAGCAGCCACAGCCTGCTAAGCTCATCTCGTTGCACATGTCAGTAAACAGGAATGGACTATAATAATTCTTTTTAACAGATTCGGTCATGCATAAAATGTAGTTTGAAGACTGCATCCAAGGCATGCACTGTTGTTGTCATCTCAAAATGCATCATATATACCAATATGGTTGATGTGGGCCATGTCAGTAAGCGAGAATAGCCTTTAACCATTCTACCTTACCAAGTCACTCATGCGTAAAATGTTGGTCAGAGACAGCATCCGAAACATGCATTGTTGTTGTCATCCCAAAATGCATCATACATATCAGTATGGTTGATGTGGGGCATGTCAGTAAGCGGGAATGGACTTTCACCATTCTACCTAACCAAGTTGCTCATGCATAAAATGTAGGTCAGAGACAGCATCCGAAGCATGCATTATTGTTGTCATCCCAAAATGCATCATACATACCAGTATGATTGATGTGGGGCATGTCAGTAAGCGGGAATGGACTTTAACCATTCTACCTAACCAATTCGCTCATGCGTAAAATGTAGGTCAGAGACAGCATCTAAAGCATGCATTGTTGTTGTCATCCCATAATGCATCATACATACCAATATGGTTGATGTGGGGCATGTCAGTAAGCGGGAATGGACTACGGCCATTCTACCTAACAAAGTCGCTCATGCGTAAAATGTAGGTCAGAGACAGCATCTGAAACATGCATTGTTGTTGTCATCCCAAAATCATCATACATACCAATATGGTTGATGTGTGCCATGTCAGTAACCGGGAATGGACTTTAAAAATTCTTCCTAACCGGACGCTGACGCCGACGCTAGGGGTATCACATAAGCCCCCTCACTTCGTGAGGTGAGCTAAAAATGTAGATTCATATGAAATATATAGGGAGAAAATGTAGCGTGCGAATACTTTTGTCCAAGATCTGTACCCTATGACCTGGACATTCTGCAACTGGGAAACAACAGCCCTAAGTTTTTGATTTGCTCCAACTAACAGTGCTCGAAATTACCGGTTGTCCGGTCATCACAGATGACCAAATGTCAGTTCGGGCAACTTAATTTTGTTTATTACAGCAGTTAAGTCATCTGGTAAAAAAATCTCGGGCAACTAGCTATTTTTAATACAATCAAACACCTGCATTCACAGGGGATTGTTTTCGTTTCTGATAATCGACTTTTTCACCTTCACATAGAAGATCTTACTAACGCTAACCTGAATAATATCATGTCTTCTCCGTATACAATTCTCTCCACATATAATGGGAGAGGTCGTAGTTAGCGTAATATTACGACTGGGTTATTCGGGTTAATTCGGGACACGTTTTGCTATCGTTGTTGTTCCGATATTGGTTTTTATCAAGGGAGTTAATCTTTTAATGAAATTATAGGTCTCAATAACCGGTTATAACGTTGCCATTTACTTCAAGGCAAAAACAGGCAATTTCAAAGTTTTGCCTTCAACATATAGGGTTAACACGAGTCTCATGTCATATATCATTTTGAAGCATTTTATCTAAGGAATCCAAACCTGTTGTAAAAATATGGGGGTCACCGTTTAGTTTTCTCACAAAATTGCGATGAATAAAAATATGAAATATTTACATTTTTGATGACATGTGCTGCCCCACCATGACTAATGCCCTTTCACTCAGTTGTCAACACAATATTCATACACTTTCTTCAAATATGACACTTGTTCCCATAATTATATGCTATTAGCTTTCATTTAAGCCTTTTTATGATCTTCTCACCATTAAAATATACTATTTATGATTTGAACACCATATTTTCATATTTTTTTTCTTTAGGAACTTTTTGACTGAGGGGCCAATTGACCGGAAGTGGTTAGTGAGACCTTTAAGCTTGGATTGGTTTTTGTCATTATGGCCCCTCCCGTTTTCAAAAAGGGGACGAAAAGGGACAAATTGGGCGTTTTCATATATTGGGCTGTAGAATCTAAATTTTTTATCCGAATTCCATGGGGTTTCTTTCTGTGTGCCCCTGACGAAATTTCCAGTATGGAGTATGCCAACGGATTTCATGTTGGATGTATCGTTCAGGAGATGAATGGGGTCCACGTTAGGCCTGAAACATTGTCAAATAGTATTACACAGTTTGTCACAGGTGTTTCTTGAAAGAAATCATTTCTAAGACAAGATGTAGCCTTAACACATTTGAAAAATTTTTATCTCAAAAAAATATCATCATAATTATTCGGGGAACTTTATATGATTCCAGGCAACCAAGTTTGGTCAGCTGGTTGTCCGGAAAAATTTTTTGGGCAACAATGGTAAATTCGTAATTTCTAGCACTGACTAAGTTTAGTTAACCTAGAGACATATAATTAAAGAGATTGACAACTTGACGAATTCTTGTGACATCACGCAGCCATCCTGACTTCAATAAAACTTCCACTTCACAAACATATTAAATCGCTAATATTTGATAATGTATGAAAATATCATAAAACTATCTAAACACAACCAAAATGCCATTACTTTCCAGTTTTCATAACTAGGAAGTTGTAATCACAGAAATAAAAGAGGAGTTTTAAGGGTAAACCAGGCACATCACGATATTCGTCATCAGATTTCCACATGAAGTCCACTTTATTTGCCAATATCTATTTTATTAATTATTATTTCTAATTCAAACTTTCGAAACACCACTATAAAATAATTAAGGAAAACAATTCACTTTTCGGTTTAGAAATGTGTCGACTAAATTAAAAGTAGTTTAAGGTTCATCTTAACAAAATTAACAAAATGGCTACAATGTTGATGTGATTTTACACATGAGCAGCGCAAAACTAAGAAAAATTATCGAGGTGTTAAGTCTCGAACTGTTTACATGTCTTTGTTTATTTTGCGGCTTTTGCAACATGAGAAAAAATGCACAGCAAAATCAAAACATACATATTGATACTTATTGATGTTTTCCAGTACAGGATCCCTAAGGTTCCTCTTCACCAGACTCAAATACATACATGTGATGTCCCGACGGGAGCATGGAACTCTCCCAGATTTTCAAGGGCTTCTTTAACCTCCCGGAATTCCAGAAATATCTCCCGGAAAATCAGCCTCCAGCCAAAATAAAACAAGAACTGTCGCCGAATGGCAGCCAAAGATACCCCCCGCTAATTGAATCCTGAATTGATATGGTAAGTGCAAAATTAAGTTGGTGTGGACACAATACAGGTGTGGACACAGTACAAGTATGGACACAGTACAAGTATGGACACAATACAAGTATGGACACAATGATATAATCTTCAAAAAAAAACTTTTCCAAAGGGTTCCAATGAAAACACTGTCTAAATCAGACAAATATAAAATTCACCTTTTTTTCAGCCTATTTGACATTTTACACATCTACATATAGTGTTCTTCATTTGTCTAAAGTTTCATCAAAATCCTTCAAGTGGATTAAGAGGAGTTGTGCGTATGAGGTAACCCATACATGGGAAATCAACGAAAAGTCAAAGTCGGATTATCTCCCCTTCCTGGTTTCAGACAATAATTATATTCCTTCATGCACATCTCCATATAGTGTCCTTCCTTTGTGTAAAGTTTCATCAAAATCCTTCAAGTGGTTTAAGAGGAGTTGCGCTTACGAGAAGTGTGGACAGACGGACGGACAGACGGACGGACAGACGGACGGACAGACGGACGGACAGACAGACAGACAGGGTGATTCCTATATACCCCCCCAAACTTTGTTTGCGGGGGGTATAAAAAAAGGTGTACGAAATCGCCATTTAAAAATATTCCCAAGTAATATCATTAGGCTATAGTCACATGACGCTCATAATCTTTACCACTGTAATCTTATTGTCCAAACTGACACTTTAATTACACCTGTAATGCTAATTAAAGGATTAGGTCAGTTGTAAACAAACGCCATCAGTGATTTGTTTACCTGTGTTCCCAGGCATGGTATCACTAATTACCGGTCAATCAGAAAAAAAACCTGCTTACCTGTATAGCAATTAATTATCAGCTGTTTAAAATTATTGATTCTTTGAACATTAAAATCTTTCTTTCAGCAAATTTTTCATAATTAACAGGTAAAACTTTCCCTTTGAATACATTGATTTTTTTTACAGATCACGTTTTTTTACATCTTTGCTAGCCAAGGGTTTCAATCCGCTCCTCTCCTCTTCACCCTTGGTTTTGGAGACACACGTCTAAAATTACCTCCCTTTGAAGTAAGATTTTCAGTATGATTTATTGTAAAAATTAAAGATCTTTTATGATATCTAATAATGTCAAAATTCATAGAAATACTTAATTCAAGGACAATCAACCATCAAAAGTAAAGAAACATAACAAATCCTTGGAATTTTGCAAAATTAAAAAATCAATACACACTTTATTTTAAGTTTTATTGATATTCTATATATTAAAAATTGAAATTTCAGTAATCTGATTGGCTGCAGCTAAGTAAAACTGCAACCAATCAAATCTGTGGACTAGAGGCTTCAGAAATCAAGTTTGATCTGCCAAGGGTGGAGAGGAGAGGATCAGATTGTAACCCTTGGCTAGCGAAAATGGTTTTTTTAGAGTTGGGTTATTTACCTTTAAAAATTGTCTTTTCATTTCCATGGATTTATTTTATGGAATTGAACTTTTGCTGATATTTGTTTGATCTATATACCAGAATTTTTATTTTACCACTATTTTAGCTAAAAAGTGTTTGTAAACAACATTTGTTTGATATTTTGCAAAAAGATTTCTTTAAAATTACATATTTATAGAAAGTAAAACTAAGATATAGAAATTTAAAATGACATTGATTTAGCTGCTTACAAAATTTTCTCATTTCCAGGTAAATGAGCGCATAGTGCAATTAGAGAGAATTAACTTTTTATCAAATTTGACATCAACTTATCATTTAACACATGATAGACCCCACTATTAGTAATAAAAATCTTTATCTGGAACAATGATGTGCATATTAAAAAAAAAAAACAAATACATAAATATTATAAATCATAAAAATAAAATCCTCATAGTACACATTGGCCTGCGAAATTGACATGCAAAAGTGACTAATGAGCTCAAAATCCTAGCTTAATCCCTGGCAGTATATATATTATATGTTGGAAATATGGCGATAAAAAATCTCCCTGATCTTACCTGAAAAAATGGCTAAAAATCAAGGCTATCTCCTGCATTGGCTCCAGAGACCTATCACATGTATGCAAATACTTCATCTTGCAAATATTTCTTTGATATAATTTTTGTAAATTTGAATAACAAAACTATAATCTATGCAGTGCCAGCCTTAAATTTTTATGATGTTTTATAGGGGGCGTAGCCCCCCATAAATACTAAGAAATGTCAAAATTTAATCATCATATTCTGTATACCGTGTTTCTATTTTTCTTTCAACTTCCGTTATGCAGTGTAGGATTAAGCGCGCATAGCGCGCAACGGAAGGAAGTTGAATCCTCATGGAGCTCATGTAGCAAAATCTAACATAAATGGAGAATTACGAAATTGTATTTGATACATCTGTAATAAACAGAGTTATAAAATTTTGAAAACAAAGTAATAATAAAGGGCTACGCTGAGCGCAGCATGATACGACCGCAGCATGTCGTCCACTGAAATTTGAAAAAGTGTAATTTAAAGCGAGTATGGACAAACGAAAGAGCTTGACAAAATAATTAGAAGGACGCAATAAGGAGATTGACCCAGTAATTAGCTGGACACAAACTAGGGAAAATAAAAATTAGCCCTAATGACTCCTTATGATTCCTCTTTGACCTTTTATAGCTCAGAAACGGTAAGAGCTACGCAAAATCTGTTGACGTACTACTGAAAGCTTACATCAAGAGGAATCCAAAGAAAAAACCTATGAAAAATAAAAACTTTAGGTTATCTGTAAATTTATGATTTTGGCCCCCTTCGGCCCCTCATAGCTCGGAAACGGTAAGAGCTACACCAAATCCGTTGACATACTACTGAAAGCTTACCAAAGAAAACAATCCCATCTAAATCCAATGAAAAATAAAAATTTTAGGTTATCTGTAAATTTATGATTTTGCCCCCTTTGGCCCCTCATAGCTCGGAAACGGTAAGAGATACGCCAATCCGTTGACATACTACAGAAAGCTTACATCAAGAGGAATCCAAAGAAAAAAATCCCATCGAAATCCGATGAAAAATAAAAATTTTAGGTTATCTGTAAATTTATGATTTTGGCCCCCTTTGGCCCCTCATAGCTGGGTAAGGAAACAAGTTACAAAAAATCTAATAGTAAAGCGCTATGTTAATTTTTCATAAGGAATCCTTTGGAAAAAATTGCATCAAAATCGGACTAAAAATAAAAAAATTAAATTTTTGAAATTCGCCCCTTTTGGGCCCATTTATCTCGTGAACGGTACATGCCACATGAAATCCGTTACATACTCCAGATTGGAAATTTTCTAAGAAGTTTATTGAAAGAAACCCCACCAAAATCCGATAAATAATAAAGATTCTACAGTCAAATATGTGAAAAACACCTAATTTAACCCCTTTTGGCCCTTTTTTTTAAACGGGTGGGGCCACAAACCCGAAATTTAAACCCGGGATTGCCATTATGCCAAGAAACCACATACTGAAATTTGAAGATGATCTGTCCACTAGAAACAAAGTTATGCTGGCCACAGACGCCGACGCCGATGACTGCGCCATACCATAATACGACCGCAAAATTTTTGCGGTCGTATAAAAAGGATTTTTCGTTCTCTCTTTCAAAAGTAACCGATTTCATCGGAAAGGCGCTCGGGCAACGAGATCTCGTTTTCCATAGCAACCATAGTAATTTCAGCATCATAGACGGCACGATGTTCACATGTTTAAGTGTTCATGCGAACTGTGGTACTTTTATTCCTAGATAATTCAATATTGATAAGCAAATTGCGTAAGATTTTTTGCAGGAAATGACGAAGATAGATCTTCTGAAAAAAACGTTTTTCACGTTTTCATCACTTCGGATTTCAAATGACAAAATCTCAAGAAATTCCCTCATTCAGGAAGGCCTTATCCTTAGGGACCGACCATTTAACCTGAAGGGGGGGGTTATGGTTTTTTTTTCTGGACAGAAAATTTTTTTCGCACTCTGCGCGAAAAACTTTATTTATTTTTTACACGTGTATCAACACAATATTTTTTTTTTCAAAATTAACA
>MJUU01035343.1:15554-29491 GCA_002080025.1 Modiolus philippinarum
AAATTGATGAAAATGTTTGTCCTAAATTAAAGAATTTACTTACGTATGGTTGTAATAATTAAATTTGTATATGTGGCGGTACTCCATTTATTTATAAGACGAAGTGCATGCCCCCAAAGTTTCAAATAGCTAGTGGTTGTTTAAATTGTATCTGTATCTGTAGTTGGAGGCGAATTGATTGCATGTTGTGTATCGTGAAATCCTGTCAATTTTGTGTTATTATATTTCATTCTATGGTTTACTTCCTTTTGTTATATATTTCATGATGGACGGATAAACGAACGAACAGACATGTGAACAGACACCGTACATTTGATATGATAACGTAAACCTCTGTCTACACCGTTCCTGTTAGGGCTATAACAAACACCTTAATGGAACGTAGTGGACTGTGAGTTAGATTATCGTATCTATGGACTATCAATTACAGTAAAACAGATGAATTCATTAATATTTGCAAAGAAGGATTATGGAGTAAGTGCACATGAGAAAAGGTATCTACAAATACATGGCGGAACCAAGCAATGAAACAACGCTTTTCTTGTTGTTCTTCATCCTGAAGTCACAATGAGGTCTTCAACAATTTAACTTGTAATAGAAAAAAATATAGCAGGTAAAGAAGCTTGCATCAAATTTACAAGTGTGCTGTAGAAATGTACTTACATTTTCTTTTCTTCTTACGTTATGTCTGAGCGTTTATATAGTGTTAGGTCTGAAAAATCGAATTTCATCTTCTCTTTCTATGATGTAAGCCCTTGTACGGCTTTTTGATGTTCTGTAAAATTTCAAAGGACTATTTTCCTTTGAATTGTTTCCCACCTAGAAATCTTGCCCCTTTAATAGTAGTAGGATATACGATTAAGTAGAATGGACTTAAAAAAACATCAAAGCATAATTTTCTATATCATACTGTTTCTTCATTCTAAGAAATTCCATAAAACAAGTTTTCCTCACGTTTCTATAAAGACGAAATGGGCCTTTGTCTACGTCCGTTGGATCGTGGCTATTTTTCAAGTTTCTTTTTTTAGAAGTACTAAACATTTTTGAAAAAAAGTAGTTACCATGTTTTTATTTTTTTTATTTGCCGTATTCGAGGGTAAATATGTGTCGTGTCTTATGAAAACTGATAAAAATAAAAAGTGCTCGTATGATTCTAATGTCTGTTTCCTCGTTACCGATACGACAATACATGATACCCTCTGTCTATCATTTTTATCATTTGATGAATAATAATTTGAGACATTTGTCCTTAATACAATTTTACAATGCACATTTTTTTATTCACGAAAGCCATCAAAATTCAATCTTTCCAGAATTCTTAGGTGGATCTCACTGATTTAGAGAAAAAAAGGATCAGCCAATGTAAGCCTGAACAAAATTGATAAAAAGGGTTGCATGGCTATCCGGATACGGGATAACATGAAATAAGAGTACTCTTTTAGATTTCAACTTTCAAAGTAAGTAAGACCGAACCGTCAATCCAAAACGAACAATCCAAGGACAATGGCAACATCGGAAACAAAAAAAACAAAAACAACAGAGACACAACACCAGTACGGCACAGAAAAGAGAACTGAAGATATACACACACAAAGATGAACAACACGGACCCAATAAAAAACCATGGGTGAAATCAGGTGCACCAGTAGAGTAAGCATCTGCTTCTTATAAGACACCCGCCGTGTTGAACATGTCAAATCCGGTAGAGGAAACAACAATTAAGCTTTAAAGGGAAAGACCCGTTGTCATCTGGGAAACAGATATCCCATAGCGGTCCACAAGATGTTGATGTCTACCGTAAAAATTCTGGAGGGATGACTTCAAGTTTTGGGTAACACACCCTTGTTGAAGAAACCTCTTTGTAAGCAACCGGGCTCTATCAAGGAAGTCACTGTATCGAACAAAGGCTCTTGAATAGCGAATGAGCTGGAAGATGTAAACTCCATATGCCGGCGCTGTTGGGGTATTGCTGCAAAGAAAAGGGAAGTTTACTATTGGAAAGGTGAAGTCATCGCTTTTGTCGTACAGCTTAGTTTGAAGTTTACCTCTGTTGTCAATTTTGAGATGAAGGTCAAGGAACGAGGCTGATGTAGAAGTGTCTGTGGTATCCTTAATTTCGAGCTCTTTTGGATAGATCAGATGAAGAAAATCACCAAAGCGAGGGTTGTTTAGTGAGAAAATATCATCTATATAACGGAAGCTAAAATTGGAGGATTGGCCCAGATTTTTATCTTTATTTTGAAGAAGCCCTTAAATCACACTTCTATAAAATACAGCTTAACTATTTTAACGCTCATATTTCCTTACAATCAACTTAAAGTCTGTCATGTTGATCACTGAAACGGGGTCAAAATATAGTTATTTATTATATAATTATTTACCCTTTTCACAACACATAATTTGTTTCTAATCATCCCCGGTGTTGCAAACGTGTATTATCATTTATATATCATCTGGTCTTTTTTGCTGGGCCGTTTCTTTTTTTTATTCTTAATTTCTTCTCTTGTGAATGCATTTCGTTTCGTTTCTTTTATTTTCATTTCGTTTCGTTTTGTCGTATTTCGTTTCTTCATTTTTTCATTTCCTTTCGTTTCGTCATATTTCGTTTCGTTTCGTTGCATTTCGTTTCGTTTCGATTGCGTTTCTCACTTTAGCAGTACCCAAAATAATTAACCTAAGCTGGTGAAAAGTTTATACTAGTTATGCAGTGGGACCCCTGACTGTTAAAATCATATGATTTAAAGACAGAAAAATAACAAAATACTGGGTAGCCAATAAAACAACAGAAAACTGTTATATTAAGGAGGTCGATGGTGGTCGGCGGTGTTTGATGGAGAAAATACCCACCCGAGGGATTTTCTCCCAACATGTTCAAATTTTTCAACAATACTTTTATTCCAGTATCATGCGTATTGTGAACAGTACTAGTATTCTAGTATTGTAAACAGTACTAGTATTCTAGTATTGTGGTCGCATAGTTCAATGAATGAAAAACTTAGTCTATTTTTTATTGCCTCGCTCCACTAGCCGATTTTCATTCCCCCCCTTTTTTTAATCCTGGATCCGCCCCTTTTATTGGCATGATCAAGTTGAATTTTAAACAATTGATCATATTCAATTATCTGACAATTTCGTATTGCATTAGATACCCTACAAAAATATATATTGCTTGTAAATTTTACTCTGTTTCTGTCATGTGTTCCCGCTACTTTCAACATCTGCAACTTCGCCACCTGCGTCATTTGGATGTTTGCAAGTCGGGACAATTTTGTTGGTAAAGTTGAAGCTTTTCAGAGACGTCGAAGAAAAGTTGAAGAGCAAAACTTTTCAATACATTTTTTTTTCAGAAATAAAACAATGAAGTATGCAGTGACCAATTAGATACCCACCAGGTAACTTCTTACGCTGTGAACAGGAGAAGGTGTGTACTCAGGAATAAATTTAATTATGTTTACATTGTCACTGTTTTTGAAAATTTTGGGGCAATATTTGTGCTTCAAGTTTATGGACATTTCAGGCCAATTTGTACTGTTACGGCCCTATAGTACGAAGATCTGATAGTCTGGAAGTCCAATAGTCCAAAATGGGCTGGTTCGTTTCTGGAAACCGGCCGGTGTATTTGGTAATTTTTTCATTGTTTCTGAAATTACTTTAGGGGTCCCACTACTTTAGGGTGGTGAATTTTTCGTATTTACATTCTTACGTTAGGTTAGGGTTAGGGTTAAGGTTATGGGGTAGGGTTAGGGTTAGAGATAGGGTTAGGGTTAGTGTTGGTATATTCATGAGAGGGGTGCGTAGCAATAGTCCGACGGTTCTATAGTCCGACAGTTCGATAGTCCGACGGTTTGATAGTCCGACAGTTCGATAGTCCGACGGTTCGATAGTCCGACAGTTCGATAGTCCGACGGATTGAAAAACTCATTGCATAAAGTGTTTTAGTTGAAAGCTATCGATGGCTATGTACACTCGATTTTTATGTTACTTATAACCATAATATATACCAGATCTTTCCCTCCTCTAATCAAGTCTATAATTCCCGTTTTGTTTTCATGGGAATTTCTAAGTGATAACCTTAATTATGTTCACAAGGTAAGGAAATAGAATATGTGTACTTTTTCACCTTACAAGATACGACGCCATCGGGAGTGACGTCAACGGAAAATGATGTAACAGAATATCACGTGACCGAAACATGATGTTAAATAGTTGCAAATGAACCACAAGAAACCCATTTCATGCCCTTAGTGGACATTTGACTGGAAATGACGTCGTAGATCAACACTTGGGCCACAGGAGTGCTATGGACTATGCTCGGATCGCGCATGTGCGACCAAAGTAGTATATTTGCCATTGTTCGCCATTTCGATTGACCATAACGTGAAGGATTATCACACGACCCCGTAATCTTGAAGAAAGCCACAGGAGCCGCCTGATCGGAACATCCCCGAATGTTATCATTCGAACCACTCGGACTGAACGTTCTCAATTAATTCGAAGCTTTGATGGCTTTTGTTGTACATTGTATTTTTAAGGGTTTCATCCAAGCCATCCAAATCTGTTATTTTGGTTACAAATTATTAGCAATATCCGCACCTTACCGGAGATCTCTTCACTAATGTAAGAGGAGATAATTAACTCGTTTCCTTAATTCATTGCAATACATCTGCAATTATCCCGAGGAGGTATCTCGTGTTTATGTATGAGATTTTGTCACATTTTATCTGCAGGTTTATTGCCAATTTATTTATATGTTCATGAGTTTGTCACGAGTTACTCATCGGAATGCTAAAGTGCTCATGAGTTGTTCACGATTATATTCGTGTGCTCATTTCACTATTCGACGTTGCTTGGATGATACATTATTGTACTGGTGAGAGTATCGCATACAGTTAGGCATATTTTTTTTTTTTAAATCTGAAGAAAATACAAAATTACACAACTTGCATAGTAAACAGAAAATTTAGTTTATGCTCTACACATGCTTTAAGGAGTAACCCCTCATCAGCAGCATTCGACAGCATTTGAATTGTATAAAATATGTAACGCCATAATCCAAAAATAGTAAGTAAGAAGTATACTCATTATTAAAAATATCGAATTAAGGGGCCAAATCCAGTACCCAAATCACATCCATGTCCATTTTAGTTTTTTTGCGTTCAGTTTCGGTTCTTGAGTCCCAAGTATGTTTTTTCTCTATAGTCCTGGGTCTACAGGCATTTCCATACCCATCTTTTTCTGTTTTGGTTTTCTCTCTTCAAATACTGATCTAAACTTCTTCAGTTCTATCCAGTTATAAGGTGTGAGGGTTACATCTGCATGAGGATTCGTTTTGCTATTTATTCCTTATTTTCTATATCAAAAAATATTTTCTGATATCAAAAATTATAACTTCTGACATCAGAAAATCGAATTTCTGATATAAAAAACGATTTTCTTCACCCTCTTAACTGTATTGGTGTGTGTCTATACAGTCTCCTGAACGCTATTGGTTATGACTGTCATTGGTCGGTTAATCTTCAAAAAGAGGTTCTTTTGCTAAATTTACTGCGATCCGATTGTTCAGTGTTGTGTACATTTTCAATCTTCATTGCTGTTTCATTCCCTTCACACTACTCAGGGTATTTTGCTTTGTCTTTTCCCTATCATGCTATTGAATGTATTATAAACGAACTTAAAGTTACAAAATATACTAGACTGAATGCTTTTCCCTATCATGCCATTGAATGTATTATAAACGAACTTAAAGTTACAAAATATACTAGACTGAATGCTTAAGGGATAGTCTGAGTACATGTACAAGAAAAACTAAAACTTAAAAAAAGAACATCTGCAATTCGTTTTGCTCCGTCTTCACGTTTCAATAATTTTAAGTAAAAGATATTGCTTTACTGAAATGACTTATTATATCTTGAAGGTTTGCATGATGCCAAACTGACAAAGACTATTGAACCGTCGGACTACATGTATCGAACCGTCGGACTATCGAACCGTCGGACTATAGAGCTGTCGGACTAAAGAACTGTCGGACTATCGAACCGTCGGACTATCGAACGGATCCCGCTATGATAGGGACCCCTAAAGTAAACTTAGGCCGAAATTTTTCTGTTCCCGTGTACACAGGAATACACTGTCACTGTTTGAAATTGGGCGGTGCATTCGGTTTCAAGATCATGAAAATGGTGGACAAAAATTAATCTTAAATGTAACAAGAATAACTATTATTTATTTAGGTAATTGTTTTGAATCTACATGAATAATTTACGATCTAGACAAATATTTGTGGTGAACAAATTACAATCCGAGGGTAAACCTGAAATTTACAACAAATGGTGGAGCATGTTTCAAATGTCATCTTACATGTTTTAATATAACAAGTGCCTGAGCCTTATAAACTTTATCGCTGAACTTAAAAAGAGAAAAAAATAAAAGAATAGTAAAACATCTAACCAAAGAAAATCCCCCCCTACCTCCTAACCTGCAATTTGCATTCATTGATAATACAAGACAATTCCGTACTATTTACTTAGGATTATTTAAGACTGCCAGAAATGAGAAAGCTTTCATAATTCTGTCTTCCAATGATTATAATACCTTTGATGACACAACAACACTTCAAAAGATTGCCGATAACTTTATTTACATCGACATGTTTCGATGGCTAGGTCTTCCAATGAATTTAATATGTCTTTTGGAGTATACATGACCATGTCTGCCATTTTATTTTAGACTGTAATGTTCGTTTCTCATCAGTTTCCGATTTAGGTCGGTCAAGTGGTCGGTGTACACAATTTAGTTCAGAAACTAACTTGCACATATTGTAAAAAATTGCCCATCCGGTGAAAAAATATTGGAGATGTCTTAAGATAAGTTGTAGTCTGATGCAGAAATTAATGTAATGTAAAATTGATAAATACTGATTGTTGTTCATTCATGGCAAATATTAGCAGATTTTAGCATATATAGTTTTTGCAGTCATGTGGTATGCAATGTCTGTGCATCCTTCTCTGGTTAATGCTCCAAAACTTTTCATTAAATCATCTTTCTCTCTAAAACCACTGGATCAATAATAGAACAAATTGGTCACAACAGTCCTATAAAATTTGTCTGTCAGATATCAACACCAAATCCACATCCAAGGTGGATGTAAATCTTAGTTGCCATATTTGTCAGTACGAAATGAATTTTTATATGACCACAAAAAAATTGAGGTCTTATAAAATGGCGCTGTCCGCGTTGTCGTCTGTAGACACTTTTGTTTTTGGTCATTAACTTAAGCTCCAGCTGATCAATCCTTAAGAAATTTTAACACAATGTTCCTTGGCACAAAAGGAAGGCTTGGAATGGTTATGGATTTGTTGCCCCTCCTGTTTTTAAAAAAGGGACAAAAAGGACAAATTTTGGTGTATTCACATCATTGGCTGTAGAATTTTTATTATTCATCAGATTTTGATTGGGTTTCTTTCAGTGTACTCCTGAGAAAATTTCCAATCGGTGGTGTGTCAGAGATTTCACGTCGCATGTACCGTTCATGGGATAAATGGGGCCCAAAAGGGGCGAATGACAAAAATTTTATTTATTTATTTCTAGACCAATTTTGATACAGTTTTTTTCAATGGATTCCTTTTTGAAAAATTAAGATGGTGTTTAACTATTAGATATTTGATAACTTGTTTTCTTTCGTAGCTATGAGGGGCCGTAAAGGGTCCAAAATTACAAGATTATGTAAATTTTTTTATTTTTCATCAGATTTCCATGGGATTTTTTTTTTTGCATTCCTCTTGTCTTAAGCTTTCGGTAGTATGTCAACAGATTTTTCATATCTCTGACAGTTTCCGAGCTGTAAGGGGTCAAAGGGGTCAAAATTGCAATTTTCACAAATGTGTAAAATCTTTATTTCTGATTGGACTTTGATGGGATTTTTTCTTTGGATTCCTCTTGTTGAATATGCCAATAGATTTTGCATAGTCTTACCATTTCTGAGCTATAGGGGTTGAATCAGGCCAAAATGGCAATTTTGTGAAATATGCAAAAAAACCTTTATTTCTCATTGGATTTAATTTCTTTTTTCTTTTATTATTATTATTATTTTATTATTTTTTTTATTATTATTCCTCTTGATGTAAGCTGCAGTAGCATGTCAGTAGATTTAGCATATCTCTTACAGATTGTTAGCTTTCAAGGATAAAAAGGGCTAATTAATAGTTTGTGTCCAGCTAATCATGCTAATTACTGTTTCAGTCTCCTTATTGTGTCCATATAGTTACTGTGTCCACATTCACTTTATATTCCGCTTGTTAAAATTTCAGTGGTCGACATGCTGCGGTCATATGCTGGGCTCCGCATAGCCCCCTATTGTTAACATGGTAAAAGACCTTCCACACTTGATTCCTTGAAAGTTTTTGTTGCAGGTAAGATTGTCAGATATAGATGTTCTTCCGAAAGTTCAACTGTTAAACTATAGGCTGCCGGCTGACAGTCACCATTTTAATGGAGTGGAACGGAATGAGCAGTCTTTGTAAAATTCTAATTTTGAACTTTAACTTAAAACTTTTACTTCTTTCAAACTTAATATTTCAACTTTCACCTCAAAATTTTGACTTTTTTTCTAAGCACAAAATTTTGACTTTTTCAGTCAAACTCGAAATTTCGACATTTTCAAACTCAAAATTTCGGATCCTTCATTCTTAATATTTCGACTTTTCAAAACTCAAAATTTTGACATTTAAAAAGTCTAAATTTCGACTCTTGTATAGCTCAAAGTTTTGACTTTTTTTTGGACTTCAAAGCAAAAAAAATTACATTTGAACCTTGATGACTTTAGACTATCTAAAAACTCAAATTTTCAACTTTGAAAACTTTAAGAATTTTCAACCTTAAAAACTCAATATTTTGACTTTTTTTAAAAGTCAAAATTTTATAGTTCACAACAGTCGAAAATTTGAGTTTGAAAAAGCAGAAAATTGGAGTTAAAAAGTAGAAAAAGTCAAAATTTTGACTTAAAAATCGAAATAACTCTCAAACAGTCAGGGGAACTACTGGAATAAGTGATTTTATAATCACCTGTACAAGTTACTTTTGTGCATAAAAATATTGGAAGTAAGATTTGCTCCCCTTGATTTACTGCTAAAATTACTGTATGAAGTGATTGCAAAAATCACTGAAAACAGTTACTTGGGTTTTTTAATCCCTAAACATGAAGTCTTTGTCCTGCAAATGGCCTAGAATTTGTCATAGAATACTGAAGATTAATATTTTGTCAGTTTTTAATGATATCAGATAATACAGTACAGCCAGAGACTTACCGTGATATATCACTATGATAGACATATCACTCTGCTTAGTGAAATGTGTATATTTTATTTCTCATTTGATTTATATACATGATCTCTTTTGCATTCAAAGTGATGCAGTCTACCATTTGACATGCAAAAGAAATAATGTGGATAGATCAATCAGGAAAAAAGATATAGTCAATTAAAAATTTAGAGTGATATGTCTATCACAGTGATTTATCATGGTAAGTCTCTGGCTGTACTGTATGAGTCAATGTGAGTGCTGATTTAATTTAAATCACTGTTCACAATGATTTTTAAGAATTTTCGAAGAAAAATCACTGTTCCAGGTAATATTTTTCTGTAGATCCCAGCTGTCTTCAGGCCCTGCAAATACCTGTTTTTTGGCCCCGATTACCACTTTTTTAATGCTTTAATATAAAGTTGAAGGATTAAAGTTCATAGGAAAATTATCACTGGTGGTCAGAAAATTCATTTTAAATTGGAAAAACAGTGTTGAAAATGGCATTAAAAGTATAAAATTCTTCACAAAATCTAGAATTTCTCCAAAGAGTATGTCATTGATTTCTTTACAAACATACACTTAAGAGATGTCACACATACTATTTCATCATATGGAATGGCTACAACAATCTAATGAGTAAACCATCGAAGCAATTCTAGATTTTATATACAATTTGGAATTTTGTTAAAAGAGCTCTTAAATAACTTATAGCAGTGATTTAAAAATCACTTGTACCAGTAGTTCTCCTGACAAATAGAAGTTTTACAAAGTCAAATTTTTGAGTTTGAAAATTGTTTCTTTTTTTTGTTTTTGTTCATATTTTTATATCACACATTAATCGTATGAAGTGAACCAATGTTATCTACGAATGATGTGACAAACTAAATTTTATCCTTGTGTAACAGGCTTATTAATGCTTCATTGCCCCTCACCCAATTAGCACACAAAACCACATTTAAACTGCATTCCCTGTATTTTAGAAAACTTTCCTGATGATCTTTCTGTTGCTATCAGAATTTCATGCTGTTCATGTAGCCCTCTTACAGCATTAGTTGGGAATGTCTTTACAAAATGTTTACATTTTTTTCCTATCTTGGTTTACATAGGGTCATTTTCGGACTATCAGACCTCCGGACTATCGGACCTTTGGACTATCAGACTTTCAGACTATCGGACCTTCAGACTATCGGACTTTTGGACTATCAGAACTTCAGACTATCCGCCCTTCGGACTATCTGTGTGTAACCATTTGTACATGATAAAATGATCTTTGCATGCTCAGATAACAGGAAACACTTTTATTTGGCCCAAAATTACAATCACATGCCACAATCTACCAGGGAACTGCACAAGAATAACAATAAATGTACAACAAAAGAAAAATATAGACAAGGATATAGGAAAGACGGATAGCTTGACTTGGTACCGGCACTACATTATAGCAAGAGCTAGCGATAGGCTTAAACTGGTTTATGGGGATACCCAAATTTACCCTTTTCTCACAAAAAATCTTATGACAAAAATAAGTCGTAAGTCTTAACATTTTATATTGACTTACGATCAAAATTTGTCGTAAGATTTTTTGTGAAAAGGACTGCTGGTCTGCGTGCATCTTTGATTGTAGGTCAAAATTCAGGAATTGTTTTAGATATAGCACAGGGTTACAAAATGGAAGGATTTTAGGGTGTAGTACATATACAGGGCCATTCTCATGATACCTGCCAACTATCCTTATTTGTGTTGGTTGTTCCCTATCAGAACATTGATTTGAAATTTTCAGAGAGCAATTATTTCTTCTTTCAATCTTTGGTTATCAAAAACAAAACATACATTGCTTTATTGCATGCTGATAGTATAATGGCATCAAGATGCTACAAAAACAACAGGATTTGCAGCCCCCATTTTAGGTTTTCTGGTATGCTTTGAGTTGTCTCGCGAGTCAAAATCCCTATGAGCATTTTAAAAAGTTGGCAGGTATGAACATGTTTGTTGTTACATATTTTAGATGTGGCTTTCAAGAATGATTGTGAATTGTCATTAATTTTAATTATGTTTTCCTTAGTTGATGAAAAAAATGCAACATACCAGTCAAATGCTAATCTGTGAGTCTCATTCCATATGTGAAGTTACATTTTATGTCTCATGCATCTGTCATGTCTGTGTGTGTGGAGAGAAAAATGATTTTCAAGTTTTTTTGTAGACTTTAGAACTATCAACACTCTTTTATTTGGTTCAGTTATACTAGAATACTTTGTAGACATGAGAAAGGAAGGAAATGGGGTAAATGTCAAAGAGACGCCATCCCATCTCCAAGTTAAAACAACCCAAAACAAAGCATTTAGGGGTCACTGTACAGTCTTCAACACAGTGAGGAACCTCACACCATATAGCAAGCCCTAAATGACCCCATAAAGTTAAAAAAAAAGTGAATAAATCAATGGAAACAAACCACATCCAATAACCTGAATATCAAGAAACTAAAATTTTATAAGACAAGGACAACATTCACATCTCCAGTAAAAAACGGAAATTGGTTTATGGATTATAACTCCTGAATGCCTTTACTGATTTGAATGAAACTTACATAGTTGACAGATTTGCAGGAAAGAGATCTTTGTTTTGTTGTTATAGGATTGGTATGTCAAATTTCAAGATCACCTTGCAGAAAAAGAAAATTTGAAACGAAAATAAGTTTCCAGGGCATAACTTCAGAATATTTCTATGGATTTGAATGAAACTTTAACAACAGAAAAGGTGAAGGCTTAAGAATCAAGGAAGGTGTACATCATTGATTTTGAGTTTTTGCTCATTTTTGGAATATTTTTCCTTTTTTCTGCAAAATTATTAGAAAAGATATACATGATATATAAACTTGATGTGTACCTGACATTCATTATTTTGCATGTATTTAAAATGAAATTCCATTATTGTCTTACTTTGAAGTTAAAAATTGTGTTGTAATCAAAAACATTATTTTTTTAGTTTTTCAGAAAACCAAAAAAGATTTTTTGCAGAATGCCTTCACCATGCTTGCCTGAACAGTCTGCAGCAACCGATTATTTTAAAAGGTTACATACTTCAAAATAGGCCATACATTGTGGTTTTCATATAATAATGTTTTGCAGCAAAACTAGTTTCAAAAGAATCAATGCCAGCAGTATAATAGTTATATATTTAGCAAGTTCGGCATTGAAATCAAACAGTTGTTTTGGGGAAACCAATAGTAAAGCATTTCATTTCTGACTGAATGACACTGCTACAAATTATGTAGCTGCATTTAAGTGAAATAATTCAAAATTTTGGTGTTGAAGTTGAAGCAATTGACCCATAATAAAAATTGCCATTGAATTTTGATAAAAACTTTTTAAAAATCAGTCATATTAAAATGAAATGCAGTGGAGCACTTTTCAAACATATACCCAACTGTCAAAAATTTGAAAATTCAGTCATCAAATTGAATTTCCAAAGTTATGTTAACCTAAAATTACCAAGGATTGTGCATTGAAAAACAACAGACATTATTATACCGTACTAAGTATATTTCACATAATACAATCTTATGAATAATTTTGATGTTTTTAAAATTTACGACCAGAGTGGAACAATTCATGTTGTTCCACCCATGGAACATTATGATGTTCCCCTCTCAAACAGAAGTGGTTACTTATAGTTAAGTATTAGCAAAAAATCATAATTTATAGGTATTTTGGCAACGTGCATGGATCTTAGTATGAAATAATCATGCAGTTGTTTTGATTTAAAACATGTTTAATGTTTATTTAAGTAATTAATGAAGTATACACTGTTTTTGCACCAACATGTCAAATGCATAGTCGCACTCATAAGTGTGACATGGTTTTGTTGTACATATTTAGAAGTCAACTGTTTTTCCCTTCACACGTGTGATCAAGTTTGTTATTTTGATAACTTAAATGATATACAGAAAGAAAGTTATATTCTAATAGATCTGATTATCTTACACAAGATGTTAACATGCCAAAACCTTTGAAAAATAATTTCCTATTTCAAAAGAGTTGATTTTCATAATAAGTTTTGAAAAGTTATATCACGTCTATATATATATATTAATTTTGGTATAATAAAACTATTATTGCCTTCATATGTGGTGAACATCAAAGTTGTCAACCCTTGTGAAGTTGTTTTCCCACGGGAAAACTTTCCCTCGGGAAAACAACTTCACTCGGGTTGACAACTTTTGATGTCCACCTTATATGAAGGCAATAATTAGGGCCCTGCCATGAAATGGCGGCGCCCTTTAGTAATCAGCCTGTCCGTCCGTCTCTGTCTGTCTGTCTGTCCATCAGCATTTTCTATGTCGTATGATAACTTAAGAATGCCTTTACCGATTTTTATGATTTTTTTTACTCAAAGTTGCACTTGACTAAAGGAAGCTCGCTTTCATTTTTGAAGAAAATCGAAAAATGATTTTTTGGAAAAAACTCCATTTTTAATGAAAAAATTCATATTTTGAGAATTGGCTCTATGTTGTACCATAAATCAAGATGGCCTTCAGGGATTTTAATGATTTTGATACTCAAGGTTGAAATTTACCAAAGAAAGCTCCCTTTTGTTTTTGTGGAAAATCTGACAATGATTTTTGGAAAAAAAAATTCATTTTT
>MJUU01035343.1:42490-54114 GCA_002080025.1 Modiolus philippinarum
GAGTTACAGGAGTGTTCGAGAAATCGAGGTCGAACTATGTTGAAACTTGAACAAAAGGGACCAGAAAAAGGGTTCGAGACAGCCATGGTGTTCGAGCTATTGCAGTTCGAGCCATCGAAGTTCTACTGTATATTCAAAATATGAATGTAAGTTAATTAATTGGCTGCAGTGAAGGTTAACTGCAACCAATCAAAGACGTGGATTTGAGACTACAGAAATCCAGCTTGATCTGCCAAGGGTGAAGATGAGAGGAGTGGGTCGTAACCCTTGGCTAGCGAAGATGGTAATAGGGTTGAACTTAATATAATCTCAATTATAACTTGCATTTGAAGAATTTTTGGTAATAAGGTAAATGAATACTTGTTTGAATTGGTAAACCTATACATGATATTCTGTTAGATTGAAAAAAAAAACACTTTCTAAGTTGAACATGAGTGACGGTGACGCAGGTCCAGACATGTAATTGGTCTTGTTTTACATTGTTGTAATGGGGGAACATTTCTGATTTAAACTGTCCTTGTTGTAAAATAGGCAAAGAAAAAAAAAAAAAAATAGGGTAGGTATAAAATTTTAGGTAGGGTCGGGTTACCCTTAAGACACAATTATTTTTTTAGGACCTGCCATATTTGTTGGACACTCTCTGTTATGTTTAATTGTTTGTAGCTGAAGTGTCACAAAATCATTTTTGTCATATTTTCCTCAGCAACCACCAATATATATGATGCAGATATTTAGCATAAAGAATTGTTTATAAGAACTTTTAAGCAGGTCTGTTAAAGTTCATGATATAATGTATGCCAAAATAATGTCCTGTGAAATATCGTATATCCGTCCAAGTGTCCGTCCGAGTGTTAGTCCTGTCGTCCCATCTCAGGTTAAAGTTTGTGTTAAGGTTCATATCTGAGAAACAACATAAACTACATGTGAAAAACTGAGAGTGATGCTGCTTCAGATGATAATTGGGTCACTCTGACCTACATTTTATGCTTCAATGACTCAGGTTAAAGTTTGCATTAAGGTTCATATCTGAGAAACTGCATGTAGCACATCAATCATCTTTGGTCAGTGGATGCGTCTTTGAGAGTGATGCAGCTTCAGAGGATAATTGGGTCACTCTGACCTACATTTAATGCTTCAATTACTCAGGTTAAAGTTTGCATTAAGGTTCATATCTGAGAAACTATATGTAGCACATCAATCATCTTTGGTCAGTGGATGCGTCTTTGAAAGTGATGCAGCTTCAGAGGATAATTGGGTCATTCTGACCTACATTTTACGCTTCAATGACTCAGGTTAAAGTTTGCATTAAGGTTCATATCTGAGAAACTACATGTGATACATCAATCATCTTTTGTCAGTGGATGCGTCTTGGAGAGTGATGCTACTTCAGATGATAATTGGGTCACTCTGTTCTACATTTTACACTTCAACAACTCGGGTTAAAGTTTGTGTTAAGGTTCATGCCTGAGAAACTACATGTGGCAAATCAATCATCTTTGGTCAGTGGATGCGTCTCGGAGAATGATGCTGCTTCAGATGATAATTGGGTCACCTTGACCTACATTTTATGCTTCAATGACTCAGGTTATAGTATGTGTTAAGGTTCATATCTGAGATACTACATCATTCATCTTAGGTCAGTGGATGCCTGATGGAGAGGGATGCTGCTTTTGAGAATATTTTGAAATTTTAACTGAATTTGGAAATTTAATTGCTACAGGCGAGGGGATTAGCTGTCGTTTCTGACTGCTCCCATCTTGTTTAAACACCCAAAGAGAACAAAAGTAAGCACTCCAGTGTTTTATTCCATCCTCGGACTTAATCATAGGCAACAGTATTAAAGCTGGACAGTATTTCACAGGGGATACTATTTTATGTTACAATGAAAGTTTAACAGACTTTTTGATGACAGTTTGAGATATGACCTAGCTGATATTTGGCATGTGAAATTACCATAAGTTATAGATCAAGCTGAATTTGCTTCGATTTTTTTGCCATGTGGAAAATTAATTTCCTGAAATATCAGTTTTCCTGACTTACAAAAACCATTTGTGATATTGACTTGTATTGATATTGGGTATTGAGATCATTCATTGACCATAGTTTTCAAGTAGTTCAAGAACTTTCAAATTTCCAGTTCAAAAAGTCCTTGATTTTCAAACTTGCATTTTGATTTCAAGTAAGCTGAATAAATGTAATGTGTTGCTATGCTGTCGTAATTAAATTACCATATAAGGAGTTTTTCCCATTTGTAAAGACTGTATGGTAACCTGTGAGGTGAAAATACAATGTACCACTTATTTATGTAAAAAGAAAGATTTTGTTTTATGATATATCTTTCATCATAAACAAACGTGTTTGTATCAGAGTTTTGATGTTAATAAAAACTTTGTGCCTAGATATATATTTCAACTGTACTTTTATAAACAAACAATGAAGGGATATGGAGTAAATGCACATGAGACAAAATCTCTACAAATACATGGTAAAAACAAGCAAAGGAACAACGCTTTTATTGTTGTTCTTCATCTTAAAGTCACCATGAAGCCTGCAACAATGAGCTTTGTTCATTCCTCATAGTAAGTTCAAGATGACCCCTAGCACCAGTTAAAGCGGAATTCTTTGCTAGATTTCATTTGATTTATAATTTGTGTTACTTTTTACTCCCTATCAAAATTTGTCACAATATGTTTTATTTGTTACAGCATGTGATAAGGATGAACTAGAAGAATTAAATTCATCAAGGTAGGTTACAAAAAATAGTGTCCTTCATGTAAGGAGTAACTCAGGAAAGCTCTCTGAGACTTAGATTTCAAGATTTTTATTGAACTCTCTGACAGTGTACACTGTAACAAGAGGCAAATACAAACATATACAATACATAATATGGCAAACAAAACAGAGTGGATGATTACACATCAATAGACATACTGGTAAATTTTAATACAAAGAAAAAAAATATATATATATATATATAAACATAATATGAATATTGCTTAACCATAAATCATAATATCACCAGGTCAAATCAAATCTCAGTAGTAAATATTTAAAGATGACATTAATTTTTATGTATAAACAGCTTGGAATATAGCATTCATATGGAGTAGACCAAATTATGCTAAGTGTGTACTACTTATATGCCACATGGATTATTGTAGAATTTTTGATTTGAAGCATATTTTACTTAAGCATATTTTGTTGTTCCATTTAGGTTTGTAAGATTATTTGTTCTTTGTCCAATTTTGAATGTGGTATTTTATATGTTTCGAATTTACCTGAGCTGAAGAGACAAGTTGTTGAAATGGCTACATGTAAAACTCAAATACATGGATTGAAAACTTGCATGCTTTTAGGATGTTTTGGTTCAAAATGGGACAACATCCAAATTTTAACTTTGTAGCTTAACTGATCATAGGACACTGCAAGCATAATTATTGCTTTTTATCCTGCAATGGCCGGTTTTATAGACGAATACTACTCTGGAATTTTTTTTTTTCATAGTCGTAGGGTAGGCTGGTAACTGGCCCACAAATTTGAACGAAGAAAAGACAGGGCGACTGGTTTGAAAACCTCAAAACTTTGACATCACAGTGTAAATTCGTCTATAACTCACAGATTTAACCAAAATGGTCGTTGTTGGTTAATTTCTACTTTGTCCCGCTTCACTTTTAAATAGGTTTAATTTGATTGCAGGATAAAAACAACACATGTACATTGTCAAGGATATAATTTTTTAAGAAGATTGATCTCCTTTGTGCCACTGGGCATTTACAAAGAAAGCACTACAGTGTTTACTTCTGTCTTATTATTTCTACAGTAATTAAGATTTATGCTAATATCATTGATTAACAAGAAAAGATATTTGATTTAGTACACCCTATAATTTGGAGAAACTGAAAATATTGTTTATTTATGACAAATTGTTAGGAACTTTTTCTGTAGCGTAGTGAAAAATAAATGAACCGATTCACCACCTTTGAACATTTTGTTGAATGCTCAAGAATATAAACTGACCTCCATTGGAAGGTCAATCCTGTTTATTGTATCTTATCTGTAGTGATGTAACACATAGTTATGTAACTCATTACTAGTTGTGAAGACTACTCATGTGTACAGGTGAATGTTCATTTTGTAAATCAATACACTTTAGAATAAATATGTTAGGTCAGCCTCAAACAAAGTTTACAGTAATTATAATTTTAAATTTCAGATTGGTAAATTCAGAATGCAAAGTTTTTTTGTTTTTTCTTCACATATATCTTGATATCTAAATACACTTTTGTAAATTTCTGCATGTCTTTTACATGTTTTACTTTAATAAACTTTGAACAGTTGAATGATTAAATAAATGTGTAAAAAGTGCAATTTTTTTTTACAAAATTAGTGGACTAATACTTAATTCCAAATTTAAACAGCGCTAATTGAACACTGGCCCTGAATGAATTTTAACTTTGTGAATGATCCTTATTGTTCAATAGTTTTTCAGTATCATGTAGGCTTGATGCATTTTTCAGTAGAAGTATTGTTTGAATTGCACTTCATAAACATTTAATGATAGAATAGCCTACATGGCACCTAGCTGTCAATATTAATTGTCAAACTATTACCCTCAAAATCAATCTCCTTTTCAGTGCAGGCTGCGCTTTGATTTATACCTACTGCGAAACAGGGGAGAAATGCTCAGTAAACTTTGCATTTCTACCTGTTCCTAAACGTCAAATAAATTACATATTTTCCGACTATGTACATATATTGTATATGTGTCTGTTTTTTATGTCAGTTTAGGATTTAATTGCTTCAGAAACCAGGATTTTCAATTAAACCCTTTGTCTTGAATGTAAATTAGCTTCAGCCAATCATGGCAATTAGTTTCCGGATAGGAAAAAAATAAGATTCACAAATTAAAATTTTTTAGCTGATATATTGTATTAATTATGCCTCCTCATTTTATATAAATTCTTTTTTTTGTCATTGCAGTATCTCTACAGAAGAAAACATAAGGATCATGCACAAAGACAAACTTTTACAAAGAGTTATTTCCCTGACATGTGATATAAATTGTTTATTACAGAGAAAGGAATACAAAACATGAAATCTGTCTAGATATTTTTTGGTTTACATCTAATGGAGACAGTTACAGTCTTATCATGGGTTTGAAATCTTTATCAGACTTGAAAATGAATATGGTCAATAAATTTATAGATTTTTAAGGAATCAGTGTTTCTATAAGCTTTCTCACCTTCTCATTTAGACTGACATATTGCTAAATAATGACTATTTCTGGCTGAAAAATAATTCACGCCTTTTATTATGTTTTTGATCAATTTTTTTAGCTCACCTCACTAAGTGAGGGGGCTTATGTGATACCCCTAGCGTCTGCGTCAGCGTTGGGTTAGGAAGAATGGTTAAGGTCCATTCCTGCTTACTGACATGCCCCATATCAACCATATTGGTATGCCTGATGCATTTTGGGATGACAACTTGAATGCATGCTTCAGATGCTGTCTTTGACCTACATTTTATAATACGCATGAGTGACTTTGTTAGGTAGAATGGTTAAAGTCCATTCCCGCTTCCTGACATGGCCCACATCAACCATACTGGTATGTATGATGCATTTTGGGATGACAACAACAATGCATGCTTCCGATGCTGTCTCTGACCTATAATTTACGCATGAGTGACTTGTTTAGGTAGAATGGTTACGTCCATTCCCGCTTACTGACAGGGCCCACATCAACCTTATTGGTATGTATGATGCATTTTGGGATGACAACAAAAATGCATGCTTTGGATGCTGTCTCTGACCTACATTTTATGCATGAGCGACTTGATTAGGTAGAATGGTTAAAGTCCATTCCCGCTTACTGACATGGCCCACATCAACCATACTGGTATATATGATGCATTTTGGGATGACAACAACAGTGCATGCTTGGGATGATGTCTCTGACCTACATTTTACACATGAGTGACTTGGTTAGGTAGAATGGTTAAAGTCCATTCCCGTTTACTGAAATGTCCCACATCAACCATAGTGGTATGCATGATGCATTTTGGGATGACAACAACAATGCATGCTTCGGATGCTGTCTCTGACTTACATTTTATGCATGATCCACATGGTTAGGTAGAATGGTTAAAGTCCATTCCCGCTTACTGACATGGCCCACATCAACCATACAGGTATGTATGATACATTTTGGGATGACAACAACAATGCATGCTTTGGATGCTGTCTGTGACCTACATTTTACGCATGAGCGATTGGGTATGTAGAATGGTTTTAAGTCCATTCCTGCTTACTGACATGTCCCTTAGCAACCATATTGACATGTATGATGCATTTTTGGGATGACAACAACAATGCATGCTTCGGATGCAGTCTTTAAACTACATTTTATGCATGACTGAATCTGTTAAAAAGAATGATTATAGTTAAGTTTATTCCTGTTGACTGACATGTTCAACATTTGCCAATGCTGCGCAAAGAGGTGAGCTTAGCAGGCTGTGGCTGCTTTCTATGTTTAGTATAAGCCTTTTCCTTGGCATAAGTGGATGTATGTACTTTTTTAGGGTCTGCATCAAGATACATATGCCCTGTAGTCTTCACTTCCTCTGTCCATCATTATCTTCTCATGCCAAGTGTTTGAGGTCTATGTCATCCCAATGAAACCTTTGACAGATTTGGTTTACATTTCTTGGACTGCTTTTCTAAACAATAACAACTAAATGAGCCATTACAATTATTTAAGGTTTGGGGTAACTGCAGGGCCCTACCAAGTTGAAAAGTCACAAATTTAGAATTTTTTTTAACCTACCGGCTTAAACATCTGTAGCCAGTGTTATCTTCAATCGATTGGAGTTACAATTCTAATAGAGGTCATGTGATAATAGTACTAGCTACTGATAAGAAAGTTAGAGTACCTGACATTACTTCAACACCAACCCCCTGCAGAGAAAAGCATTTTTTAATGATTTTAACCTCTAACAGTCAACCTGGAAGTCCTGAAGTAAGGTCAGGTACTCTGATTTAGTAGGGACTACAACTCTAAGTTTATCAATCATTGCCCCTCAGAAAACCATTTCAAATGAAGGATTTAGAGTCCAGAATGAGTAATTTTTGAAAACAATCATTATTATTCATGTTTACTGTTATTTGTGTTATTTAAAGTGCTAAATGTCTGCCAAGTGTTAAAGTGTTAAACAGGAATCATGGTTTTATAACATGTTTTTGTCGTCATAAGTGAAAACATTGGCAACTTGGTGTGAAACAATAAACACCTGTCTTTACAGGAAATTTATAGAAATAAGTATGTTTGTTGTCTGGAATATTTTTAAGTTCAAGGAAAGAGCAAATGCAAAGTATTACATACGGTTTTGAACAGAGGAAGAAGATTGTAGTGCAGAAAAAAATTTTTTTTCAAGGTTTCAGACCTTGTATTCTGGATGTTGACTTATAAATATCCAGGTATATGTCTAACTGCTAGTAGTCTCTTGTGATTTCATGTTTATGTCTATATATTTAGTTCTTTCAGTTTTATTTTTCACAATTTTGGACTCAGTCCTGTTGCCAAATGAATTTTACTGTTGTTACGATTGTTTTTTGATTTATCACATTGCCTATAGGGGGAAGGTTTGGGCCAAATAAAACTAGTTTAACCCTGCCGCAGCAGATTTATGCCTTCCTAAGTCAGGAAATTAATTAAGACTTTGTGTGTCTTGTCTGTTTTCTAGTTAGTTTACTTTATGTCTATAGGAGTCTAGGATGATGTTTTTTTCGCTGAACTTGATTACTCTTTATTTAGGGGCGAACTCCGACCTGCTGTTGGGTGTGTGGTTTCCTCACGGTTCATTGAAGATCTTAGGGTGGCTTTGAGTTGTTATAACTCCCCTTTGGGTCGTTGTCTCTTTGACACTTTCCCCTTGCTTTTTATACCCCGCCACACGTAGTGGCGTGGTATTATGTGATACCCTCAGTCGTGTGTCCGTCCGTCCGTCTGTCCGTCTGTCGGTCCGTCCCTCCCCCGAAGGTTTCCCACTGATAACTTTTGAACGGAATAACATACAGTCTTCAAACTTGGTATGTAGCTTGTTCACCACAAAACTCAGGTCGAGTTCGAATATGGGTTCAGAGGTCCAAGGGGTTCTGGAGTTATGCCCCTTGATACTTCGAAATTTTGTGAAACGTGGCGGGCTATCATGTAATCCACCATACTATTTTTCCATTTTATTATACCCCTTTTACTGGTATATTTGGATGAGCAACAATAAGGACCTTGAATATTTGGAAAAAATTACCATTCAATGTTCTTGTCTGTGTATATTATGCCCTCATTCGATGAGTGAGATGTATCTGAAATACTTTTGCCTGTCCATTATTCCATTCCTTCATCCCTCTATCCATTTGATATTTTTTAGCTCACCTGGCCAAAGGCCATGTGAGCTTTTGCCATCACTCAGCGTCCGTCGTCGTCCGTCCGTCCGTTTGTCCGTCCGTTAACTTATATTCAAAGATCTTCTCCTCTCAAACTACTGGGCCAATACTAACCAAACTTGGCCTGAATCATCACCAGGATATGCTCTTTCAAGTTTGTGATTTTTATGTCCGTAGACCAAACAACATGGCTGCTGTTACTAAAAATAGAACATAGGGGTAAATTGCCGTTTCTTGCAAATTACTCGAAAACCATTACAGATATCAAAATTCTGACATGGGATAAAAGTGATCAGCATGATGAGATCTACCTGCCCAGCAATTTTGGAGAATATCCGTTTACCCGTCTTGGAGTTATTGCCCCTTTTACGTAAAATTTTCAGTTTTTCTTTACTTTTAGTCTTGTATATTGAAAATGGTAGAAGATAGAAGTGAAGTTTGTATAAGAAATATGGTCAGCATAGTAAGATCTACATGTCCTGCAATTTTGAAGAAAATCTGACAACCCACATAGGAGTTATTGCNGGATGTTGACTTATAAATATCCAGGTATATGTCTAACTGCTAGTAGTCTCTTGTGATTTCATGTTTATGTCTATATATTTAGTTCTTTCAGTTTTATTTTTCACAATTTTGGACTCAGTCCTGTTGCCAAATGAATTTTACTGTTGTTACGATTGTTTTTTGATTTATCACATTGCCTATAGGGGGAAGGTTTGGGCCAAATAAAACTAGTTTAACCCTGCCGCAGCAGATTTATGCCTGTCCTAAGTCAGGAAATTAATTAAGACTTTGTGTGTCTTGTCTGTTTTCTAGTTAGTTTACTTTATGTCTATAGGAGTCTAGGATGATGTTTTTTTCGCTGAACTTGATTACTCTTTATTTAGGGGAGAACTCCGACCTGCTGTTGGGTGTGTGGTTTCCTCACGGTTCATTGAAGATTACAAAGAACCCAAATTTTTACAATTTCTATGCCCTATACATTCCATAGCGCCATTAAATGTACCCCTACCCCTATAAAATATTGAGGAAAATTTAGATATTTTCAATGAAATTGCGTAAGTTTGATGGTCTAAAGAACCTGAAGTACATCTCGATTCCTGATTCTGAAAATTGTTTTTAGTTTTTCAATCTATTTTCTTGAATATAAAACATGTTAACATAATGTTAACATATTTTTAATGACCAAAGTTTTATTTTCAAATAGACCAAATAAATAGATCTTTGAATATTTCTGATTTTGATTAAGTTATGTCATTCTTTTGCCCAATATTATTTTTTAGTAAACAAATATCATTTGAAGTAGGTATCAAATGAAAGCTTATTATATTTGCTTTACAACTATTACAAATAATGGCCATTCTTATGTGATATAAACATCATACATTAATAAAACTTACCCCTACCCCAACAAATTTACTGTAAAATTGTCAATTTTTTTGTCTATGTTCGCATAAAAATAACCAGAACACTCAAAATGTGTGTTGTGCATGACAATGTTTCATAAATTATACCATGATTTCGTATTTTAACAGCCATTTGCTGATTTAAACTCAATATTTTGCCAGAAATTGATGAAAAATGTGAATTTTCAACATTTCAGATTTGCCCAAATTTCACTGTTAAATCGTTATATATATGCCAAATCTGGAGGATATATCTGCAAATATGCCAATTGATAGCTCTTAGGGAAACATTAGATGTCTGAAAACATTGTTAAGAAAAACAAGAAGTGTTTGATGTGACTCAAAATACGGAAAATCTTACCCCTACCCCAACAAATTTTACTTAAAATTGTCAATCACAACAAATTAACTCAAACACACAAAATGTGAATTTTCAACATTTCAGATTTTGCCAAAGTTCACTGTTAACCCGTTATACATGGCAAATCTGGATGATATATCTGCAGATATGCCAATTAATTGTTCTAAGCAATACATGAGTGTTTAGAATATCAAGGGGTGTTTAATGTGACTCTGAATACAGTAAATCTTACCCCTACCCCAACAAATTTTCCCTAAAATTGTCAATTTTTTGTCTATGTTCGCATAAAAATAACCAGAACATGCAAAATGTGTGTTATATATGACAGTGTTGCATGAATTACATTATGATCTGGTATTTGAACAGCCATTTGTTGACTTAAACTAAATATTTGGCCCAAACTGATGGAAAATTGGAATTTTCAACATTTCAGTTTTCTCCAAAGTGCATTGTTAAATCGTAATACATGTATATGTCAAATCTGGAGGATTCATCTGCAAATATGCCATTTAATTGTTCTAAGCGATACATTAGTTGTCTTAAAGCACTGTTTAGAAAAACAAGGACTATTTAATGTGACTCTAAATACGGAAAAAAATACCCCTACCCCAACAAATTTTCCCTATAATAGTCATTTTTTTGGATTAGTGTCTATCAAAAGGATAGAATTCTATCCTATGTTACGACCCAGGTGACCAACCTCACGCAATCAAACATTAGTAATCATACCCATGCTAAAAGAATCCTTTTCAGGAAACCTCGTACACATCTTTCTGATCTCAAAAACTCTGACACTCAATAGTCTATTTTCATTGAACATTAATTTGATTGCCCGAACTTTTCAACACTTAAATGGTGCCCGAATTTGTTAATTAATCACAGAATGAATTTCCCATTCATAAAATTTTGTGTGTAGATGTATGAATATGGAAGACCGATGCCTTTATTTACATTTGTATGAATGGCGTAAACGTACTTCCCAGGAACCGTCAATGAAACGATGTGGCTGTTTTGAAATAAATCATAAAAGAACAATGCATTGAAAATAAAAAATCAAGTTCATTAGCCGTCGAGAACAACAGTCCATTATTTACAATCTACCGAAAAATTTACATTGCTAGTTATCAATGAATGGAAAAGTAGGCCTGTTCCACGTTGGCTGTTCCATTATACTTGTTGCGATTGTCATTTTGCATCGTCTTCTCCGAGGTCCGCGTTCGGTATACATGTAATGGCCGACTAAAAACAAAATGCTGAAGAAGTCGTACATCGGTAAATACAAACTATTACCTGGAAGTTGTCAATGTGCATATTCCAAAACGGACGATATTTTGCAACGATCGGGGTTGGAATTGACTAAATTCGAAATAGGATCAGGCAGGGGTGTTGATCTGTTGATTGCCGTTCGTCCAACAAT
>MJUU01035343.1:55803-66324 GCA_002080025.1 Modiolus philippinarum
GCCAAAGTTCACTGTTAACCCGTTATATATGGCAAATCTGGATGATATATCTGCAGATATGCCAATTAATTGTTCTAAGCAATACATGAGTGTTTAGAATATCAAGGGATGTTTAATGTGACTCTGAATACAGTAAATCTTACCCCTACCCCAACAAATTTTCCCTAAAATTGTCAATTTTTTTGTCTATGTTCGCATAAAAATAACCAGAACATGCAAAATGTGTGTTATATATGACAGTGTTGCATGAATTACAATATGATCTGGTATTTGAACAGCCATTTGTTGACTTAAACTAAATATTTGGCCCAAACTGATGGAAAATTGGAATTTTCAACATTTCAGTTTTCTCCAAAGTGCATTGTTAAATCGTAATATATGTCAAATCTGGAGGATTCATCTGCAAATATGCCATTTAATTGTTCTAAGCGATACATTAGTTGTCTTAAANTTCTTGATGAGCAAAACATGGTTTTTGTACCTTTCTTGGTTTTGATATCATCATTATAATTAGACCCATAGTAAAACATGAGTAATTATGCATGACATAGACAGGCAATTATTCATATCATACTTTGACAGTGTACATAAAATATCAATAGATTAGATACTGATCATTGCCATCATAGACACTAATCCACCAGTCCCTTTGGGACTTTGATTACTATATTCACATTAAAATAACCAAAACACACAAAATCTGCATTGCATATAACAATGTTGCATAATTTTCATCAAGATTTGTCATTTTAAGTCCCACTTGTCAGCTTAAACTCAATATTTTGTACAGAATTGATGAAAAATGGGAATTTTCAGCAATTCAGATTTGTCCTAAATTCACCTTTAGATAGTTATATGTTGCAAATCTGGAGGATTTATATGCAGATATGCCAATTCATTTTTCTAACCGATATATAAGTTCTGTAAAACAATGTTTAGAAGAACAAGGAGTGTTCAATGTGACTCTAAATACTGAAAATTTTACCCCTACCCCAAGAAAATGGTACTTAAAAATCCTCAGAATATATATGTCTGTACATTTATATCAACAAAACATAATAATATTTTACTTTCTTTTAAAAAATTGCATTTTATACATCGCAATATGCAATTTTAACGCCAAATACGGGTAAAATTGTATATTTTGGGCGATTTTCGTGAAAAATGGGATTTTTCCGCATTTCCGAATCTTACAAAATTCAAAGTTGAATTGTTGTATAACTGCCCATAAACCACACACATGATCTTATTTGTGATATATTGGAGTCTCTGTGTATTTTGGTGTTTGAAATGATATGTTATTGGACCTTTATACAATGTTACGCTTTTCAAGCTGAATAAAATGAAATAAATTGTGTTGAATAATTGTGGTAAGGGGTTATATATTTGTAATTTATGAGACTGTAGTTATTCTAAAATGTTTAAAAACATATTTTCTTATGACTTAGATATATTGTAAGGATATCTAATCAACATTTTCAAGTTACATATCAATTTAATGAAGTATTTGCATCTCAAACTCATAACAGCAGAAATTCTGAAAAAACAGAAAATTCCCGTTTTGCATACAATTTCGAACAAAAGAGTCAAAAAGGGACCTCTTAAAAAGTTTAAATCTACTTAAATGATCTTTTGCATGTCAGCTTTAGTGAAATAAACACTTGAATTCCAATAAAACATTATTCTTTAATCATTCATAGCCTGAATATTTCATATTTTCCCTTAATTTTTAGGGGGAGGGGTGCTAATTTTGATATTTCTGAACCAACAATACGTCTGAAACTAAAATGTTTGCACACGATTTGTTGCTTACATATCATAAATCATTATTACAACGGCAATTATTAAATACATATTCAGATTTTTTCCACCATAAAGTCAGAAAGTCGAAATTGTGAAAAAATCGAAAATTCCCATTTTTCAAAAAATTTTTTACCGAAAATCAAGAATTTATGGACTTTAATGGTTTTATTTTCCAACATTGTATCACAACTGATAAGTTAGGCATAAAAACTAGATCAAATGACGAGGGTTGTTTATCTGAAAGGAATTGACAGCCTAAAATTGTCATTTTCGCTATTTTTTTGCAGGGGGAGGGGGTACATTTTTTGTATCCCCAGGTCATAAAAATAACGTAATGTGCCCAATCTTGAGTTCATTGTAAAGGATATTAAATTAGCTTTAATTTGGTACCAAATTTCAGTACATATTACTTATCATTAAATAATTATGGAGCTTAAAAGATGAAACTTAGGTTAAAACGAAAATACAAGAGTTTTTCGTGGTGTACTATAAAATTGGCCCTATACTGTCCATTTGTGCAGGTTATGTTCGTGTTAACATGTTTTATTTTGAAGAGGGGATATAGGAGGACCGAAAAAAATCGGTCTAGATGGGAAGTGGGGGGGTGCGGGGGTGCACAGAAAGTGATTTCAGCCCAAATTGCAAATCCAGAACTACAATTTCTACATATGTCCAGCAGGTTCGCATCTCATCCAAGATGGCCCCCAGCAGGGGAAGATAGTTTAACATAGGACCCTATGGGAAATGCATTCAAAGATCTTCTCCTCTGAAACCACTGAGCCAATGGGGACCAAATTTTGTCACAGTAGTCCTTAGGTAGTCCCCTTTAAAGTTTGTGATTTTTACGCGGTACCTCATCCAAGATGGCTACCAGCAGGGAGCACAGTTTAACATAGGGACCCTATGGGAAATGCATTCAAATGTCTTCTCCTCTGAACCCACTGAGCCAATTGGCACCAAACATGGTTGCAGTAGTCTTTAGATGTTTTCCTTCAAAGTTTGTGATTTTTATGTTCATACCTCATTGAAGATGGCCGCCAGCAGGGAACATAGTTTGACATAGGGACCCTATGGGAAATGCATCCAAAGATCTTCTCCTCTGAAACTACCAAGCCAAATTGAACCAAACTTGGTCACAATAGTCCTTGGGTGGTCCCCTTTAAAGTTTGTGATTTTTAGATTCAGATGGCCGCCAGTGTCTAACATAGTTTAACATAGGGATTCTACGGGAAATGCATTTAAATGTCTTCTCCTATGAACCTACTGAGCCAATTGGAACCAAACTTGGTTACAATTGTTTTGGGGTGATCCCTTCCAAAGTTTGTGATTTTTAGTTTGTACGTCATCCAAGAATGAAAATGTAACATCTAGTGAACTGATTTATAGTATGAATGGGTGGTCTATTGGTGACAATGAATAAAACCAGGTGAGCGATACAGGCTCATGTGACCCTCTAGTTTCATAAAAAAATTTACAGACCTGCCTGAAGGGATTCATTTGAAATTTGTTATGTTGCTTTCTTAAAATGAGTTGTGCATTTCTAGGGGTTAAGTTGCTTTATTAAATTAATTGCCTGTTTTACACGACTTTGTAATTTGGTACAAGCCCGTGTATGCTTGGCACTAAAACGTGTGCAACTTCATGTTTCAGGAAATGCTGTTTACTATGACAACGAATATACTGCAACATTTTTCTGAATTCATTTATGGGAAATTTCCAGGATCATTAATGTATTATATTACTCAAATTTATTGAATAGGTTGGGCGTGGCTTAATTTTCTCTGTCTTGTAGGTAATTTTAACACAAATAATCCCAAAATGATTGAACCATGACCAGTCAGGTTAATTTAAAAAGAGTAATACTTACAACTCTTTAATGAACATAATAGAATTCTATAGAATTTTGATTGTTTGATTGAAAGATTAAGAGGATGTCTATAGAAAAGTCAGGCAGAGGCTGGCACTTTGGAATCACAAACACCTAAATCTCCAAAACTGAGCTTGGTTTTTAATTTACGGCAGTGAATTTAGAGTAATGAATTACATAGAAAGCACTAAAAATATGAAATATGGGGAGATAACTCCTTGATTTTGTAAACAATTTAGTTGCATTGTTAAGGAACTTAAATATCATATTTTGAGCCATCCATGGCAGAAATGGAAAATTGTCTCTTTGTTTAGACATTTGAATGGGTTCAGCTTTTTGATGGTCCTTAAATGGTCCCATTCAAAAAAAGTATTAGTCAGGTTCTTACCACATTTAAGATGGCCGCCGGCGGAGAAAATAGTTTTAGCATTGGACCCTATGGATAAAACATTCTAAGATCTTCTCAGAAACTACTACTACCAGTTAATTATAACCAAACTTAGTCACAATGGTCCTTTGATGATCAATTCCAAAAAAGGTATCCGTCAGGTCCCTTTTTCATCCAAGATGGCTACCAGCAGGGAATATGGTTTTAGTATTGGACCCTATTAAAAACATGCAAAGATCTTCTCAGAGTCTACCAGTCCAATTATAACCAAACTTAGTCACAATAGTCCTTAGATTGTCCCTTCCAAAAAGGTATCCGGCAGGTCTCTGTACCTTATCCAAGATTGCTGCAAGCAGGGAACATAGTTTTAACATTGGACCCAATGGAAAAGACATTATAGGTCTTCTTCTCAGAAACTATTGTTCAAGTTAGACCCCAACTTATACACAATGGTCCTTAGATGGGCCCTACAAGAAAGGTATCCTGCAGATTAGTACCTCATTCAAGATGGCCACCAGTGGAAACATAGTTTATATTGAATTCCATTGAAAGAATTAGGTCTCTGAAACCACTTATCCAATTGGAACCAGTCTTTGATCACAGAAGTCCTCGGGTATCCCCTTCAAAATTTGCATCTCCCATGTCTGCATCCAATCCAAAGAGGCCTCAGCAAGGAACATAGTTTAAACTCTGGACCCTATTGGAAATGCTGTTCATCCCTCTATGTCAGCCATGCAGGTGGTCAATACAGGGACTTGAAAGCCTCTTGTTTCGAAGATTTCAAAATTTGTGTCCAGCTCAGTTGTATTCATGTTGCTTTTACATTTTGATTCTTTTTTTTTAACCATAGATTTTCAAATTTTCCCTTTTGAGTTGTTGTGTAGGTATATTCCAGTTGTTGGCTTGTTATACCCCCTGCTTTGCGGAAGGTATATAATGTTCATGGTGTCCGTCCGTCCGTCTTTCTGTACCAAGAAGCTGGTATCCTCTACTCATCTTAAACCACTGATCCGAATTTCATGAAACTTATGTAGGAGCTTCATTAGATATTGTAGATGTGCACTACCCCTTTTGTTTTCCAATTATTCCTTTTTTCCAGATTTTTGACATGGTTTGTACTTTGTCATTTTAGCTCAATGCAAACCATATGGTGACCACCTGGTATCCACTACTCCTCTTAAACCACTGATCCGAATTTCATGAAACTTATGAAGGAGCTTCATTGCATATTGTAGATGTGCACTACGCTTTTTGTTTTCCAATAATTCCCTTTTTCCAGATTTTTGACATGTTTTGGACTTTGTCTTTTTAGCTCAATGCTAACCATATGGTGACCACCTGGTATCCACTACTCCTCCTTGACCACTAATTGAAATTTCATGAAACTGATACAGTACTTTTATCATATATTATAGATGTGCTCTAAATGCATTTTGTTTTCCAATAATTCCCTTTTTCCAGATTTTTTACATGTTTTGGACTTTGTCATTTTAGCTCAATGCAAACTATACGGTGACCAGATGGTATCACCTACTCTTCTTAAACCACTTATTGGAATTTCATGAAACTTATGTAGGAGCTTCATTGCATATTGCAAATGTGCACTTCGCTTTTGGTTTCCAATAATTCCTTTTTTTCCAGATTTATGACATGTTATGGACTTTTTCAAATTAGCTCAATGCAAACCATATGGTGACCACCTGGTATTCACTAGTCCTCCTTGACGACGGATTGGAATTTCATGAAACTGATGCAGTACCTTTATCATATATTGTAGATGTGCACTACGCATTTTGTTTTAAAATAACCCCCCTTTTCTAGATTTTTGAAATGTTTTGGTCTTTGTCATTTAGCTCAATGCCAATCACATGTTGACAACATGGTATCCGCTACTCCTCTTAAACCAGTGATTAGAATTTTGTGAAACTTATGCAGGAGCTAAATTACATATTGTAGATGTGCACTACGCTTTTTTGCTTTCCAATAATTCCCTCTTTCCTGGGTTTTAGACATGTTTTGAACTTTGTCATTTTAGCTCAATGCTAACCATATGGTGATCACCTGGTATCCAGTATTCCTCTTAAACCACTGAATTGAATTTCATGTAACTTATGCAGGACCTTGGTAACATATTATAGATGTGCACTAGGCTTTTATTTCATACCCCCCGCTTTGTGGGAGTTACATAGTGTTCATGGTGTCCGTCCGTCCTTCCGTTCGTCCATCTTTCTGTACCCAAAAGCTGGTATCCGCTACTCCTTCAAAACCGGTGATTGGAATTTCATGGAACTTATTCAGGAGCTTAATTACATATTGTAGTTGTGCACTATTTTTTTGTTTTCCAATAATTCCCTTTTCCCAGATTTTTGACATGTTTTAGCTCAATGCAAACTATATGGTGACCACATGGTATCCACTACTCCTCTTAAACCATTGATTGAAATTTCATGAAACTTATGCAGAAGCTTGATTACATGTTTTAGATGTGCACTACACCTTTAGTTTTCCTTTTTTACCAGATTTTTGACATGTTTTAGACTGTCATTTTAGCTGAATGCAAACCATATGGTGACCACCTGGTATCCACTACTCCTCCTTGACCACTGGTTAGAATTTCATGAAACTTATGCAAAAGTTAAATTTTGTATTGTAGATGTGTACTACTCTTTTTGTTTTCGAATAATTCCATTTTTCCAGATTTTTGACATGTTTTGGACTTTGTCATTTTAGCTCAATGCAAACCATAAGGTGACTACCTGGTATCCACTACTCTTCCTTACCCACTGATTGGAATTTCATTAAACTTATACAGGAGCTTGATTACATGTTGTAGATGTGCACTACGCTTTTTAGCTCACCTGGCTATAGCCAGGGAGAGCTTTTGCCATCACTTTTCGTCCGTTGTCCATCCGGCGTAAACTTTTTATTCAAAGATCTTCTCTGAAACTACTTGGTCAATTGAAACTTAACTTGGCCACAATACTCCTTAGATGGTCCCCTTTAAAACAATTGTTTTTCAGATCCGCGAGGAATTGAAGATGGCCACCAGCGAGGATCATAGTTTTAACATTGGACCCAATGGGAAAATACTTTCAAAGATCTTCTCCTCTGAAACTACTTGGCCAATTAAAACCACACTTGGCCACAAAAGTCCTTAGATGGTCCTCTGCAAAAATTGTTTTTCAGATCCGTGCTATATCCAAGATGGCCGCCAGCGGGGATCATAGTTTTACCATTGGACCCTATGGGAAAATACTTTCAAAGATCTTCTCCTCTGAAACTACTTGGCCAATCAAAACCTAACTTGGCAACAATAGTCCTTAGATGGTCCCCTGCAAAAAATTTGTTTTTCAGATCCGCGCGATATCCAAGATGGCCGCCAGCGGGGATCATAGTTTTACCATTGGACCCTTTGGGAAAATAATTTCAAAGATCTTCTTCTCTGAAACTACTGAGCCAATTAAAAGCAAACTTGGCCACAATAGTCCTTAGATGGTCCCCTTCAAAAAACTTGTTTTTCAGATCCCCACTATATCCAAGATAGCCGCCAACGGGGATCATAGTTTTAACATTGGACCCTATTAGAAAATACATTCAAAGATCTTCTCTGAAACTTTTCAGCCAATTGGAACCAAACTTGGCCACAATATTCTTTAGGTTGCCGCACTGCAAAAGAGTTGTTTTTCAAGTCTTTGCTTTATGCAAGATAGCTGCCAGCGGGGAACAGATTTAACATTTGACCCATTGTGAAAACATTATAAGATCTTCTCCTGAAATTACTTGGCCAATAATGAAAACATACTTGGTCACAACGGGCCATAGCTGTTCCCGTTTGAAAAATTTGCATCGCATTCAAGATGACCCCTGTGGGGAACATAGTTTAATCTTAAGACCTACCTGAAGCCTATTGTAAAGCATTTAAAGATGTTCTCCTCTGAAAATATTTAGTCAATTAGAACCAAAAGTATACTCAGTGGTCCCCTTCGAGAAAGGTGACAGTAGAACTGCACACAAATCCAAAATAGCCGCCAATCTGGAATATAGTTAAACTTAAGATAATATAACATCAATGTCAATTAACAAATTTGAAAATAATGCCCTTAAAAAATTGGGATTATTTTTACTGCATATGCCAGCCGTGGCCCAGGGGAGCTATACAGGTTCTTGAGAGCCTCTTGTTGTTTTCCAAAAATTTGATTGTTACCAGATTTTTGACATGTATTTTAGCTCAATGCAAACCAAAACTTGACCACCAGGTATCCACTACTCCTCCCTGACCACTGATTGGAATTTCATGAAACTTATGCATGAGCTTGATTACATGTTGTAGATGTGCACTACACATTTTGTTTTGTAATAATTCCTTTTTTCTCCCAATTTTTGACATGTTTTGGACTTTGTCATTTTAGCTTTTTTTAGCTAAATGCAAACCATATGAACACCTGGTATCCACTAATCCTCTTTGACCACCAATCAGAACTTCATGAAATTTATGATGGGCCTTAATTAGATCTTAAAGGTGTACACTTAGTTTTTTTAAATTCCAGTAATTCCTTTTTTCCAGAAGTTCAATAAAACTTAGGAAGAGGTGGGGAGGGGGGGTATCCGTGGCCCACTAGGCCACAGTAACTCTAGTGCTTTCCAATAAATCCCTTTTTCCAGATTTTTAAAATGTTTTGGACTTCGTCATTTTAGTTCGAGGCCAAAAGCTGGTTTCCAAAGCTCCTCCTAGACCATTGATGGGAATTTCATTAAACTTATGCCGGAGGCGGAGCATATTAACATGTTGCAGATGTCAACTATGCCTTTTATTTCCCAATAATTCCTTTTTCCACATGTTTAAGAAATTCAGGAAGAGATTGGGCGGAGGGTATCCGTGGCCCACTAGGCCATAGTAACTCTAGTTTCTTCTGTATTTGTCAGTTGTTGGCTTGTTGCTTTGGTATTTGTTTGTCAGCTGTTGGCTTTTTGCTTTGAAATTTATTTTTCAGTTGTTTGCTTGTTGCTTTGGAATTTGTTTTTCAATTGTAATCTTGTCGCTTTGATATTTGTTAGTTTTGGCTTGTTGCTTTGGAATTTTTTTGTTATTTGTTGGCTTGTTGCTTTGCAATTCGTTTGTCAGTTGTTGGCCTGATGCTTTGGAATTTGTTTGTCACAGTTGTTGGCTTGCTGCTTTGAAATTTGTTTTTCAGTTGTTGGCTTGTTGCTTTGGAATTTGTTTTTCAGTTGTTGGCTTGCTGCTTTGAAATTTGTTTTTCAGTTGTTGGCTTCTTGCTTTGGAATTTGTTTTTCAGTTTTTTGGCTTGTTGCTTTGATATTTGTCAGTTGTTTGCGTGTAGTTTTGGATTTTGTTTGTCAGTTGTTGGATTGTTGCTTTGGAATTTGTTTTTCGGTTGTTGGCTTGTTGTTTTGATATTTCTTTGTCAGTTGCTGGCTTTGATATTTGTGATCAGTCAGTTGTTGGCTTGTTGCTTTGGAATATGTTTTTCAGTTTTTGGCTTGTTGCTTTAATATTTGTTTATCTGTTATTTGCTTGTTGTTTCGGTATTTTTCAGTTGTTGGCTTGTTACTTTCGTATTTTTTGTCAGTTGTTGACATCTTGCTTTGGAATTTGTTTTTCAGTTGTTGGCTTGTTGCTTTGGAAATTGTTTTCCATTTGTTCCTTGTTTCTTCAGTTGATGGCTTGTCGGTTTTGAATTTGTTTGTGTTGCTTTGGAATTTGTTTGTCAGTTGATGGCTTGTTACCCTTTTTTGTCTGTTGTTGGCTATTTCTTTGGAATTTGTTTGTCAGTTGCTTTGCTATTTGTCAGTTGTTGGCTTGCTTCTTTAATAATTGTTTGTCAGTTTTTAGTTTGTTGTTTCGGTATTTTCGTTTTTGGCTTGTTGCTTGATTATTTGTCGGTTGTTGGCTCATTGCTTTGGATTTTGTTTGTCAATTGTTGGCTTGTTGCATTTAAATTTGTTTTCAGTTGTTGGCTTGTTACTTTTGTATTTGTCAGTTGTTTACTTGTTACTTTTGTATTTGTCAGTTGTTAGCTTGTTGCTTTGGAATTTGTCAGTTGTTGGCTTATTGATTTGGTATTTGTTTGTCAGTTGTTGTTGTTGTTTTTTATACCCCCGCTTTGTAAAAGCGGAGGGTATATAGTGATGGCGGTGTCCGTCCGTCCGTCATTCCGTCCGTCCGTAACACTTTTACTGTCAAAGTTTTCTCGGCTTCTACAGGTGGGAATGATTTGATATTTAGCATTAGGCTTCCAAATGATGAGTTGTACAGTGTCAGATATTTTCATGTTTGTGGCGCTACTACTTCCTGTTTGCCGATACATTAATACTTAGTTTCATATACCACTACTAATGAAAATTTTTCGTCAAAGTTTTCTCTTCTTCCAAAAGTGGAAATGATTTCATATTTGGTCTGGAGCTTCATGATAATGAGTTGTACCGTGTAAGCTATTTTCAGGTT
>MJUU01035343.1:66717-94450 GCA_002080025.1 Modiolus philippinarum
TTTTAAATTTTGATCTGACCAATTTTTGGGATTCCAATAGCCATACATGGATTTAACCATGCGTTATCATTGGGGAGGACAATACTGGTACATATATGCAATCTGCAACTCCATCTAAACCAAAGAATGGAATTTGATAAAAATTTCAGATATTCTTTATCAAGTAAGTTAATAGTGCACCTCCTATTTTAGCTTTTGATCTGACAATTTTGGGGGATTTCCAATAGCCTAACTTGAACACTGCCATCCATGTAGCTTATGTTGGGAAGCGGGGGTATCATTTAGTGAGCTATGCTCACAGTATTTCTAGTTTTTTTCTTTTTTTTGCTCTGGAATTTATTTTTCAATTGTTTGCTTGATGCTTTGGAATTTGTTTTTCAGTTGTTTGCTTGTTGCTTTGGAATTTGTTTTTCAGTTGTTGGTTTGTTTGCTTTGGTATTTATTTTTCAGTTGTTGGCTTATTGCTTTGGAATTTGTTTTTTTCAGGTGTTGGCTTGTTGCTTTGGAATTTGTTGTTCAGTTGTTGGCTTGTTACTTTGGAATTTGTTTTTCAGTTGTTGGCTTGTTGCTTTGGAATTTGTTAGTCAGTTGTTGGCTTGTTGCTTAGATATTTGTCAGATGATGGCTTGTTGCTTTGATATTCGTTTTTCAGTTGTTGCCTTGTTGCTTTTGAATTTGTTTTTCAGTTGTTGGCTTGTTGCTTTGATATTCGTCAGTTTTTTGGCTTGTTACTTTGGAATTTGTTTTTCAGTTGTTGGCTTGTTGCTTTGGAATTTGTTTTCAGATGTTGGCATGCTGCTTTGGAATTTGTTTGTCAGTTGTTGGATTGTTGCTTTGGAGTTTGTTTTCGGTTGTTGGCTTGTTATTTTGATATTTCTTTGTCTGTTGTTGGCTTTGATATTTGTGATAAGTCAGTTGTTGGCTTGTTTCTTTGGAATATGTTTTTCAGTTGTTGGCTTCTTGCTTTAATATTTGTTTATCTGTTGTTTGCTTGTTGTTTCGGTATTTTTCAGTTGTTGGCTTGTTATTTTCGTATTTTTTGTCAGTTGTTGACTTGCTGCTTTGGAAGTTGTTTTTCAGTTGTTGGCTTGTTGCTTTGGTTTTTTTTCTGTTGTTGGCTTATTTCTTTTGAATTTGTTTGTCAGTTGCTTTGCTATTTGTCAGTTGTTGGCTTGTTGCTTTGATTTTTGTCAGTTGTTGGCTTGTTGCTTGTGTACTTGTCAGTTGTTGGCTTGTTGCTTTGGAATTTGTCAGTTGTTGGCTTGCTGCTTTGGTATTTGTTTGTCAGTTGTTGGCTTGCTAATTTGATATTTGTCAGTTGATGGCTTGCTGCTTCAGTATTTTTTATACGACCGCAAAAAAAATTTGGAGGTCGTATATTGGTATGATACTGGCGGCGTCGTCGGTGGCGTCGTCGGCGTCGGCGTCTGTGGACACTTCGTTTCCGTGCGATAACTTGAGTTTAAGTTGATCAATCCTTACGAAATTTTAACACAATGTTCCTTGGCACAAAGGGAAGGCTGGGATTGGTTTTGGGTATTGTAGCCCCGCCCGTTTCTGGAAAAAGGGCCAAAAAGGGCCAAATTGGGTGTTTTCATATATTGAGCTGTAGAATATTTATTATATATCAGATTTTGATGGGGTTTCTTTCAGTGTGCTCCTTATTAAATTTCCAATCTGTAGTATGAAACGGATTTCACATCGCATGTACCGTTCATGAGCTAAATGGGGCCCTAAAGGGGGGAATCTCAAAAATTTTATTTTTTTAATTTTTAGTTCGATTTTGATGCAGTTTTTTGCAATGGATTCCTTAAGAAAAATTAACCAGCACTGCACCATCAGATTTTTGTTAACTTGGTTCCTTTCCGAGCTATGAGGGGCAAAACGGGGCCAAGATTGCAAATATGCTGATTATCTAAAATTTTTATTTATCATCGGATTTCGATGGGATTTTTTTCTTTAGATTCCTCTTATTGTCAGCTTTCAGAGGTATTGCAACGGATTTGTCATAGCTCTTACTGTTTTCAAGCTATAAGGGGTCAAAGGGCCCAAAATTGCAATTTTTAGAAATGTGTGAAATCTTTATTTTTCATCAGATTTTGATAGGATTTATTCTATGGATTTGTCTTGTTGTAAGCTTTTGGTAGTATGTCAACAGATTGGCATAGCTATTACCATTTCCGAGCTATAAGGGGTCAAAGGGGCCAGAATTGCAATTTTTCTTAATGTGTCCATCAAATTACTGTCAAGCTCCATACTGTGTCCACATTCACTTTAAAATACACTTGTTCAAATTTCAGTGGTCGACATGCTGCGGTCGTATCATGCTGCGCTCGGCGTAGCCCTTTATTAATTGTAGACTAGTTGATTCAGTATTCGTCAGTTGGTGTTAAACTATGTTCCGTGCTGGCGGCCATGTTTTTGTCGGATCAGAATGAAATGAGCAAACTTTGTTAAGGACCTTAAGTACATCATTCCTGTAAGGTTTGGTTGAATTTTCTTTAGCCATTTCAGAGGAGAAGATGACATCGTAATTATTCTTCCATCAGGTTCAATGAGAAACCTAAGTTCCGCGCTGGCGGCCATGTTTTTATCGGTTTGGAACAAAATGAGCAATCTATGTAAAGGACCTTGAGTACATCAATCCTGTAAAATTTGGTTGAATTTGCTTCTGCCATTTCAGAGCAGAATATGAAAATGTGATTTTCCCATTGGGTCCTATGTTAAACCCAAGTTCCGCACTGGCGGCCATGTTTTAAATCGGATCGGAATGAAATGAGCAATTTTTGTAAAGGACCTTCCATTGATCATTGCTGTAGAGTTTGGTTGAATTTGCTTTAGTGATTTAAGAGAAGATGTTAAAAGTTAAAAGACGAAGGATGGACGGACAACGGACGTCAAGTGATGGCAATAGCTCACACTGACCCTTTAGGTCAGGCGAGCTAATAATGAATGGGAGAAAGGTAGAATAATTTTTGCCATCATTCATTGCAAGGAGACATATAAATAGAAAAAGGTTTCAAGTTTACTTGTTGTATAACAGTTTGTTGCCAGGCACTGTACAATATTTGTTGAAACGGGTATAAAGTTTTTCATTCTAATTGCTACCATCTTGTTTAAATTGACACACCGTCTTCAACAAAATTTTGAAGGGAGGGCTCATTCAGTTATATTTGTTTCTTAATTCAACAGGATAGCTACTTAATTTGGTCAATGTTGTATTTCTGTATGTTTGTCTTTATTTTTTATTTTCTGTGTTGTACTTTTGTGATGTCTTTGGATTACTCTTTTTAGGTCTGAAATTTACCAAAAGGGTTCAATTTCAAACTATCCTACCTTGTATATAAGTGACCAAGATCTGAACGTTGATTGGATTTAATTTTAGCTAGAAGCTCAGGGACTTAGCCTGTATCGCTTACCTGACAAATTGCTTCTATGCCATGCATGACCTAATAAAGGGCTACGCCGAGCGCAGCATGATACGACCGCAGCATGTCGACCACTGAAATTTCAACAAAAGTAGTTTAAAGTGAATGTGGACACAGTAAAGAGCTTGACAAAATAATTAGATGGACACAAAAAGAAGCTTGACACAGTTATTAGCTAGAAACAAAATAGGGAAAAATTCATCCTTTTTGATCACTTACTGATGAAAAAAACGTAAGAGCTATGCAAAATATGTACTATCAACTAAAACTTTACATCCATAGAAATTCAAAGAAAAACATTCCATCGAAATCTGATGAAAAATAAAGATATGACATATTTAGAAAAATTGCAATTTCGGCCCCTTTGACCCCGTGTAGCTCGGATCGGTAAGAGCCACGCCAAATCTGTTGCCATACCTCTGAAAGCTTAGATCAAGAGGAATCCAAAGAAAAAAATCTAATCAAATCCGATGAAAAATAAAGATTTGAAATATTTAGAAAAATTGCATTTTTGGCCCCTTTGACCCCTTGTAGCCTGGAAACGGTAAGAGCTACACAAAATCCGTTTACATACTGCTGAAAGCTTAGATCAAGAAGAATCCAAAGAAAAAAATGCCGTTGAAATCCGATGAAAAATAAAGATTTGACATATTTAGATAAATTGCATTTTTGGCCCCTTCGACCCCTTTTAGCTCGGAAACGGTAAGACTTACACAAAATCCGTTGGCATGCTACTGAAAGCTTAGATCAAGAGAAATCCAAAGAAAAAAATCCCATCGAAATCCGATGAAAAATAAAAATTCTACATAATCTGCAAATTCGCAATTTTGGCCCCGTTCGGCCCCTCATAGCTGGGAAAGGAAACAAGTTATCAAAAATCTAATAGCTGAGCGCCATATTAATTTTTCACAAGGAATCCATTAAAAAAAACTGCATCAAAATCAGACTTAAAATAAAAAAAATATTTTTTTGGAGATTTGCCCCTGTTGGGCCCCATTTATCTTGTGAGCGGTACATGCTACGTGAAATCCGTTGGCATACTCCAGATTGGAAATTTCCTCAGGAGCACACTGAAGGAAACCCCATCAAAATCCGATTAATAATAAAGATTCTACAGACAAACATGTGAAAACACCCAATTTAACCCTTTTTGGCCCCTTTTTTAAAAACGGGTGGGGCCACAATGACCAAAACTAAGCCAAGCCTTTCTTTGTACCAAAGAACATAATTTAAAATTTCATAAGGATTGATCTACTGGAACTAAAGTTATTGACCCAAAACTAAAGTGTCTACAGACGACGACAACGACAACGACGACGACAGCACCATACCAATATACGACCGCAAAAATTTTTTTACGGTCGTATAAAAAGATGTATTTTACCAATGAGGTCTACTGTTAAGCTATGTTCGCCATTGGCACAAGTGTTTTTAGCTCAGTGTGAGCTATTGCCATCACTTGGCGTCTGTCGTCCGTCCGTTAAACTTTTCATATTTTCATCTTCTCCTCTTAAACCACTGAGGCAAATCCAACCAAACTTTACAGGTATGATATATGGATGGTCCTTTACAAAGATCGCTCATTTCGTTCCGATCCGACAAAAAACATGGCCACCAGCGCAGAACTTAGGTTAAACATTGGACCCTATGGGAAAAATCACATTTTCATCTTCTGCTCTGAAACCAATGAAGCAAATCAACCAAACTTTACAGGAATGATGTACTAAAGGTCCTTAACAATAATTGCACATTTTGGTCCGATCCGACAAAAAACATGGCCGCCAGCACAGAACATGGTTTAACATTGGACCCTATGGGAAAAATCACATTTTCATCTTCTGCTCTGAAACCACTGAAGCAAATTCAACCAAACTTTACAGGAATGATGTACTAAAGGTCCTTAACAAAGATTGCTCATTTCGTTCCGATCCGACAAAAAACATGGCCGCCAGCGCGGAACTTAGGTTTAACATTGGACCCTTTGGGAAAAATCACATTTTCATCTTCACCTCTGAAACAGCTGAAGCAAATTCAACCAAACTTTACAGGAATGATGTACTAAAGGTCCTTAACAAAGATAGCTCATTTCGTTCAACATTGCCGCCAGTGCAGAACTTGGGTTTAACATTGGATCCTATGGGAAAAATCACATTTTCATCTTCTGTTCTACAATTGCGGAAGCAAATTCAACCAAACTTTACAGGAATGATGTACTAAAGGTCCTTATCAAAGATTGCTTATTTCCTTCCAATCTGATAAAAAAACATGGCCTCCAGCCGTGACGGAACATGGTTTAAAATTGGACCCTATGGAAAATCACATTTTCATCCTCTGAAACTACGTAACCAAATTCAACCAAACTTTCCCAGGAATTATTTATGGAAGGTCCTTTACTAAGATTTTTCATTTCATTCCGATCCGATAAAAAACATTGCCTCCAGCACGGAACTTAGGTTTAACATTGGACCCTGTGGGAAAAATCACATTATCATCTTCTCCTCTGAAACCACTGAAGCAAATTCAACCAAACTAATTACAGGAATGATGTATGGAAGATCCTTCACAAAGATTGCTCATTTCGTTTTGTTCAGACAAAAAACATGGCTGCCAGCGCGAACTTAGGTTTAACATAGGACCCTTTGGGAAAAATCACATTTTCATCTTCTCCTCAGAAACCACTGAAGCAAATTCAATCAAACTTTACAGGAATGATGAGTGGAAGGTCCTTTATAAAGATTGCTCATTTTTTTGATCCGACAGAAAATATGGCCGCCAGTGCAGAACGTAAGGTTTAACATTGGACTCCATGGGAAAAATCACATTTTCATCTTCTCTGAAACTACCGAAGCAAAATCGACGAAAAATATGGCTGCCAGCAAAGGAACTTAGGTTTATCATTGGTCCCTATGAGAAAGATCACATTTTCATCTTCTCTGAAACCACTGAAGCAAATTCAATCAAGCTTTACAGGAACGATGTACGGAAGGTTCTATAAAAAAAAGATTGCTCATTACGTTCCAGTCTAACAAATAACATCATGCTGCCAGGGCAGAATATAGATTAAAATTTGACCCTATGGGAAATTGATCATTTAGTCATCCTCTATTAAACTACTGAAGCAAATTTAACCAAAATGAATTGGAATATGTATGGAACTATAGCTTAACATTATACCCTGAGGGGAAAAATCATTTTTGGTCATCAGCATAGACATGGCTTATATTAGAAGCATTTTGTCAGGTGAGCGATTCGGGCTCAGTCCCTGAGCCTCTAGTTTGTATGATCCTATTGAAATGAGTAATCTTTGCAAATGACCTTCAATACATCATTCCGATACAGTTTAGTTAAATTTGCTTGAATAGTTTCAGAGAAGATAATGAAAAGTATTGTTTTCACATACTGTGCTCGATGTTCAAATATGTTCTGCACTGGAGGCCATGTTTTTTGTCGGTTCGAAATGAAATGAGCAAATTTTGTAAAGTACCTTTCGTACATTATTTCTGTAAAGTTTGGTTGAATTTGCTTCAGCAGATTAAAACGTGACTTTTCCCATAGGGTCCAATGTTAAACCTAAGTTCCACGCTGGAAGCCATGTTTTTTGTCGAATCTTTGAGTACATCATTCCTGTAAAGATTGGTTGAATTTGCTTCATTGGTTTCAGAGAAGAAGATGAAAATGTGATTGTCCCATAGGGTCCAATGTTAAATTATGTTCCCTGCTGGTGGCCATGTTTTTTATTGGATTGGAGCGAAATCAGTAATCTTTGTTATGGATATTTAGTATATCATTCCTGTAAATTTTGGTTGCATTTGCTTCAGCAGTTGTAGAGCAGAAGATGAAAATGTGATTTTCCCATAGGGTCCAATTTTAAACCATGTTCCATGCCGGCGGTCCATGTTTTTTGTCGGATCGGAAAGAAATGAGCAATTATTGTTAAGGACCTTAAGTGCATCATTCCTGTAATGTTTAGATGAATTTACATCAGTGTTTCAGAGCAGAAGATGAAATGAGATTTTTCCCATAGGGTCCAATGATAAATCTAAGTTCTGTGCTGTCGGCCATATTTTTTGTCTGATTGGAACGATTGGAGCATTCTTTGTAAAGGACCTTCCATACATCATTCCTGTAAAATTTGGTTGAATTTGCTTCAGCAGTTCCAGAGGAGAAGATGAAAATGTGAAAAGTTTAACGGACGGACGACGGACGCGAAGTGATGGCAATAGCTCACACTCACCCATTGGTTCAGGTGAGCTAATGAAAGTGAATCGAGCATAAACAAGAGCTGTGACTGAATGGCAGCCAGATATACCCCCCTTATTGAACCCTAAAGGAAATAAATGTCCAACAGAACTGACAACCTTACAATAAAACATATAAAGGCTGCATTTTGTCAAACAGGGAATATAGGTCCAACAGGACTTAAAATAAAATGTTCTTTCAATTAATCATAAAGAGGCTACATTCCAGTTTTCCAATCAATCCCTCTTGTAACTAGAGGCTCTATGACTGTGCCTGCTGCTCACCTGACAAAAAGCTTCTATGCCATGCATGACCAAAAATGATCATGTTTTTTACCAATGGGGAAGGGTGTTTAGGTATGTTCTCAATAAGCACCCCTGTGTTTTGTCTGATCCTATTGAAATGAGTAATTTTTGCGAAGGACCTTCTATACATTTAGTATAATTTGCTTTAATTGTTTTGAGAGAAGATGATGAAAAGGATGGTTTTCTCATACTGGGCTCCAATGTTAAACTATGTTCTGCACTTGAGGCAATGTTTTTGTCGGATTGAATGAAATGTGCAATTTTTGTAAAGTACCTTCAGTCATCATTCCTGTAAAGTTAGGTTAAATTTGCTTCAGTGGTTTCAGAAGAGTAGATGAAAATGTGATTTTCCCATAGGGTCTGATGACAAAGTATGTTTCGTGCTGGCAGCCATGTTTTCTAACAGATTGTAACAAAATGAGCAATCTTTGTTTAGGACCTTCTATTCATCCTTCCTGTAAAGTTTGGTTGAATTTGCTTCTGCAGTTGATGAAAATGTGATTTTTCCCATAGGGTCAAATGTTAAACCTAAGTTCCACGCTGGCGGCCACATATATCTTTATCAGATCGGAACAAAATCAGCAATTTTTGTTAAGTCCTCCCATAAATCATTCCTGTAAAGTTTGGTTGAATTTGCTTCAGTGGTTTCAGAGGAGTAGATGAAAATGTGATTTTCCCATAGGGTTCTATGTTAAACCATGTTCTGTACTGGCAGCCATGTTTTTCGTCAAATTGGAATGAAATGAGTCATTTTTGTTAAGGACCTTAAGTACATCACTCCTGTAAAGTTTGGTTCAATTGGCTTCAGCCGTTTCAGAGCAGAAGATGAAAATATGATTTTTCCAATAGGGTCCAATGTTAAACTTAAGTTCTGCGCTGGCAGACATCTTTTTTATCGGATTGGAAGAAAATGAGCAATCTTTGTAAAGGACCTTCCATACATCATTCCTCTAAAGTTTGATTGAATTTGCTTCTGTTATTTCAGAGGAGTAGATGAAAATGTGATTGTCCCATAGGGTCCTATGTTAAACCATGTTCCGTGTTGGCCGCCATGTTTTTCATCGGATCGGAACAAAATGAGCCATCTTTGCTAAGGACCTTTAGTACATCATTCCTGTAAAGTTTGGTTCAATTTGCTTCAGCCTTTTCAGAGCAGAAGATGAAAATGTGATTTTTCCCATAGGGTCCAATGTTAAACCTAAGTTCCGCGCTGGCGGCCATGTTTTTTATCTGATCGGAACGAAATGAGCAATCTTTGTAAAGGACCTTCCATACATCATTCCTGTAAAGTTTCGTTGAATTTTCTTCAGAGTTGATGAAAACGTGAAAAGTTAACAGACGGACAGACGACGGACGCCAAGTGATGGCAATAGCTCACACTGACCCTTTGGGTCAGGTGAGCTAAAAAGCTGAGAAAACTGCGAAGAAAAATTTATGTTTCATTGCATTTTGAAGCCAAGTCCACATTTCGTCAAAAAGGAAGTACACATCTGATAGGACTCAAAATGGGATGTCCCTTTCAAATATTCATTTAGAGGCTGCATACTAAGTTTGAAATCTATCCCTCTTGTAGAAGCTGAGAAAAAATGTGATGAAAAATTCATGTTTTACTACATATCGTAAGCAAGTCCACATTTCGTTAAACAGGAAGTACACACCTGAAAGAACTCTAAATGGAATGTTCCTTACAACTAATTATATAGACACTGCAAACCAATTTACAAATATATCCCTCTACCTGAATCTAAGAAAATATTGATAGAAATAAATTTGGGATGAAGGGATGATAGACAATGTAAATGCAGTATACCCCTAACCTGATCATGAAGAATATTGTGGTAATACCCTGGATGTAGCAAGAAAAGTTGGACTAAATTCAATACTGTATTAAAATTGTGGCTTCTATATCATGGACATTTCTTTCGCTTAAGGTCAATTGATGCCAGATGAACGAAACAACACAAACATTTTACATCATTTTACTTTCCACAAGTAATCTTTGTAAAATTTGTACACTGATAATGGCAATATATATATATATATATAATCTTGATCAATATTCTGTACAATGTGTGCACAAATTCATGAAAGGCCTGGGTATAAACAGCAGCCAAAAATAACAACCAATCAAAATTCAACCATTAATTTCTAACGCCTGTGGTATAAAGCTAAATGGGGATTATCGGTAAAATTCAAAATTCTTAATTTTTAAAACAATAGGACAAAATACCCATTTTTAGAAAAAAGCTGTGTCTTTTTAAAAGCTTTTTGAATTGCATGATCCCCAGTTAGCCTTATGTGTTATTTTTAAGAAACAAATGAGAATGTTATTTCAATTAGTTTGCATTTCTAACTTTACTCAAATAGACTATGAATTTATTGACAATGAAAAACAACAATGGGAGACTAATAACTGATTTTTTTTAACAATGAACAATAACAAATAATCACAACACATAATCATCAGTGATTTGTCCATTTAGCATGATGGGAAAATGTAAGAGTTATATCCCTTTATCATTTCAATCTGATCGTAAAATTGTCTATGAAATAAAACATATAAAACAACATTACCCGTTAATAGTTAAGAGTAAAATCTTCCAACAAGAATTTAAAATAAGTTTAAATTATTACAAAAATTAATCCTTCTAACTCTGACATATTTAGATTTTCGTGATAAAAGTATATAAGAAAATTTCTCCGATACAAAAAATTCTGACCCAAGTCTTTCATTATTTCATTGTGTTTTTTTAAAACCAATATCAAGTAAAAAATCTGTCAGCAGGTTGGGAAAATTCTAAATTGAGCTATTTACATAAATTGCTTAAACACAGATCAGCTAATAATGTAATGCCTGAGCACAGAAAATTATACAATTTTGATGCATTTATAATTTGAATTCTGGCTAAAAGTGTGATAGCAACATTGGACACAATTAAGATTTAAAAGCCTTAAAGTTATATGAAAGGACTAACCTATGCAACACCTTTATAAAATGTTCAAGGATTTTAAATCTCAACAAATAACCTTCCAGGCTTTAAAATATATACAGTATATATAAGCAAAGCTAGCTTCCCATTACCCTACAGAGGCTAAACTCCTGACATCATGCTAAACAGACAAGACACTAGACAATGAGTTAGTTTACTGGCACTTTATCTATCGTCATGGTAACTACACAATGAAAATGACATTTATGTGAAATTTGATTCTAGTTTATGTCCTGTACATTTTATGAAAAATTCTGAGATAATTTGTTGACAAATAATTAATAATAATTAACATATAATGAGATAAATATCAGCTAAAATCCATTTGTATTACATTTTTTTCACATGATTAATACTTTCATTCAATTTCATACATGTAACAATTTTTCACTGAAAAGAAAAAATGTGTTGAACATTCAAGAGAAAAACTTGCTTCACCATGTACACAATGGAACTTGACTGAGAGCTGCAGTGATTATATTCCAAACTTTTCAGCTATCATGAATTTTAAGTAAAATTAATGCCAAATGTATATGTGCAACCACTGCAGATACCAAAAGTATCTTTTTAACCCCTGTAGATGTTTTTGGAGCTATATTGTGTATTTGGGGAAGGCAGATGATCTCTTGAACTTTCAACACCTTTTTTCATTTAGTTATAACTTCTTTAAACATGGCTAGTACATGTAGTACGCTGTCAGCATTGATAAACTCATGTAAGATTTTGAAAGTTCTAATGAAGCAATATTTGAAATGATATTTTGTGACCATTTGTTCTCATAATAAATGCATGTTTTTAATAAACTCAGATGATGATAAAAAACTTTTACACCCAAAGGAACAAGCATTGAAAGACGAAGAGAACATCTATAACTTTTCAAGGTTTTAACAAGAACCTTGGAGTTCATATTGGTGGTAAATATTTATTGCTCATCTTGCTGACAACATCTTTGGAGTTATATTGTGTACCATTTGAACTTTCAATGCTTTTTTTCATTTTGTTGTAAATAGATATTGAGAAGACAATTTTAAAAGAAATGGAACAAAGGATACCTGCTTACTTGCAAATATAGAATAACATGAAATAACTGACAAAAAAAAATGATTTCAATAATCAAGTTAAAATTACGATTGCTCCGATATCAATATCATTTATAGGACATGATTCACAATAAAGAAATGCTTCACACAGCTAGAATATATCACATTTGATCAACCCTGAAGTTTTTCCACACTTTTGTTTAATAAAACTTTCAACAAATAAATTTTCTAACATTAACAAAAACAGTAATAAAATTTTCACTTCATATTTTATTCAATTCAAATGTAATAATTTTCTCCTGTTTTTATTATCACATTAATTTGACCAATGATTCTTGAAGAACTGAAAATTAAGTTACTTCAAAAAATAAACCTGACTGATTTGGATAAACATCTTAATTTTCTTTTTATACAATAAAACAATTGACTTAAAATATTGTTGGAAGAAAATAACAGAAAAATATATGAACACATATTTTCAACATAATTAAATTTTTTTGATCAATTTAACAAAAGCCCTATACAGCAATAACTAAGTCTATATTTGAAGAAAAACTTTGAAGTCGTACAAACTACTGTTCATTCAGCTACTCTACAGAACTATATTTTACTGTATAACAATATTTTTTGAAAAGCAATACATGTATACTATTTTCCAATGAGAGCCACCAAATTTAGAATGAAATACTAGTATTGCACTATAATGCGCTAAGCGTGCACCATATTTTGAAAAGTAACATTATCACTATTTTAATTTGTTAGATACTTTGCTATACAATAAGAGAGCTATTGTTTGAATATTGAAGGATCATTATCAACTGTAGAATAAATACTGCATTCACAAGTGGGTACAATATCACTTAGTAGTAAGTCTTCCATGGAAGACATGTGTCGCCTGCGTAATAAAACTAGAAGTAAGTTACGTCAAACAGAAAGTGGGCATGCAAGAGATCCCAGACTCACTTATACGGTATAGGTCCCCATACTGACACTCCATGCTAAATTACAGAAGGCTGGGAATTGTGGTTCCTGAGTAAAATATGACAGAAATTTTTTGTGACACCAATCGACAAAAATATTCTAAGTTCCGTCAAACAGGAAGTGGCCATGCAAGAGATCCCTAACTTTATTACACGATATAGGTCCTCATACTGATACTCCATAATAAATTGTAGAAGGCTGAGATCTGTGGTTCCTGAGAAAAATGTGACAGAAATTTTCAAGATGCAAAAAATATTCTAAGTTCCGTCAAACAGGAAGTGGGCATGCGAGAGATCCCAAACTCTGTTACATGGTAAAGGTCCCCATACTGATACTCCATGCCAAATTGCAGATACATAGTTCCTGAGAAAACTGTGACAGGAATTTTTGTGACGCCGACAAGGACGCCGCCGCCGCCGCTGCCAACGACAACGTAAGATGACGGATAGTGATCCCTATATGTCGCCACTGCATGAATGCAGGTGACACAAAAATCTGCTTTGAAAATATATTTCCCAATATTCATGCATTATCTCTTGATTTACCTTCAAGAAATTTAAGATCAAAAAGAAAACACAGTAAGCACAGAATGTCAAAAATAGTTGAAAATCTTGTCAAAAATTGTAGCATTATTTTAAATGGCATGTAATGACTTCTGAATTTCAGCTAAGATCTTGTGAACTTGGACCTGATGGTTGATAAAGTGCATATGACTTAAACCTCATGGCTAATTAAGTGCAAATGAACTTAAACCTGGTGGCTAATTGAATGCACATAATATAGTGCACATGACCTGATACTGTCTTTCAGCATGAATTTATCTTGAGCAAAATATGAGACAAAATATACAAAAAAAAAGAACAGTTTCATAACAATAACGCATGTTTTTATATACAAGAATCAATTTAACAAATTTCAAGTATATGAAGCATGGAAAAAGTAAAAGCACAATAAAAAGGACATTTAGTGTGTGTACAGGCAATTATCTCCCTTTAGGAACTAAATTACCTCCCTTAGAATTCAAGTTTTCAAAGCAAGGCCAGACTTAATTTATTTCATTGGTCCTAATTATACCCCCTGCCCAAATTTGTACATCAAAAACTTATTATCCAGAAATAAGTGTTCTAATATTCAAGTAGAAAAATAGTAACTATTTACGATACTTAGCTGACCCATAATAAATATGCCCTTGCACTGCCATTTGTTGAAAAATAGAATATTAAATTTTATAAGTCACAATAAAAATAAAAAAATTAACATTGCACAAAACAAAATAAAATACACAATATATGAAAAATATATGTAAAAGCAAAAAATGAAGAGTAAAATGAGCTGAAAGTATATTTATATACAAGATAAAATGAATTACAACAAAGCACTAACAGAACTATACATAAAACAAAGGGAAACAAACATTTTTATAACAACCCCAGAAAAAAACCTGAGGGAATGAAAAATCAAATTTTGTGGCAACAAAAACTCAAAATCTGACTAACTTTTCTGTCACTGAGCTATTTTTCTCGTCTTCTGTTTTCATAGAGAAGATTTCAAAAGAAAATATTGGAATTTATTTGGAAGTATACAACAGAAATAGTAACAAGTTTTAGGTTGTAACACATCTTTTCAGATGAGAACTAGCAGAACATTTCAGTCGGATCTGGATATTTAAACAGTACTAGTCAGAAACGAAGCCAATTGAGGACAGATTTACTTTTAGTGTCAAATTTAAATCAATTCTTACTATAAGAATATCAATCAAATCAACCCCATAGTCTCTTTTCATCTAAATTATAGTAGTAAGAAATACTGGTAGAGTAAAAAGAAAATAGCTCACAATAAAGAAAACATAATTTTCTGTGAAATAACGTGTACCAATTTCTTGATTTTTTGGCATTAGAAATTACAACAAATCACAAATTTTATAACCAACTGATTTGCTTTTTAGGAATTGAGCAACCATTTTTTATCAATGAAGAAAACTGATACTGTATAAAGGTGTATGAATCCACAGTAAAATGGATTGAATAAAAATAATCTGATGTTAAAAAAAAGTCTGATGTTATTCTATCTCCTGATCACCGGAAAAGTCTCCTTACATCACACCTTTATATTTTCAGGGGAGATAACAATACATGACTTCATTGCACTTTACACATTTTAAGTACTATTAACCTCCCTATGATAAAAACAGCACTACAAACATAAAACAAAACCAACAACGCAATAAAAAATGAAAATTTCATAAATTGTAACAAAGATTCCAAATACTCTAACAAAATATAATAATCAGTTTTACATCATATTATAATTAGAAAAAAAGAACTTTAGATAGAATCAGCACTTAATTAAATATATGCGAACGCAGATTGTAATTTGCTAGAAACAAATTTTTTACATTACATTGAATGAAATATCTATTGAATTATCTCCGATTTAAAAACCTGTTCTGGTTTAAGATGTGATTAAAAATACACTACAGGATAGTGTACTTTTCCCCCTCAATAATCAAAACGGATCATTATCACTTCTCGTTCAGATAAAAATCTTAATCAATATTCTAACACCACTTTTCTACAGGCTTAAATAAGTGTATGCAGAAACTTATTATTTATTCAATCTTTATCTAATCCCATAAAAATTTATGGCATGTACTAATTTATATCTGTTGGTTTCTGTTCCTATTAATAATCTTTTAATGGGCTTACTTAATATATATCCATTTTAATAAAATAATCTTCTTTTAATCTTAAAATAACTTCTATGTTGATAAATAGAATAAGTACATATAGCACATCCTTTGACATGATCACTGAATATTTTAAAGATTTTATCGGATATTTTTACTCTTATATAACGTCTTGTTCATTAAAAAAATCAAAATTAAAATTTGGGGTTGTTTACATCAAAATAACCTTGGTACACTTTTATACAACTCTACAAATTCCATATAAGGGACTGATAACATCAGTTCAAGTTAGAGAGTGTTTCGATTGTTCAAACGGACCAGAAAAAGGTTTGATGTTCTAGATATTGAGTTTAGAGCGCAAAGAACAAATGAAAACAGTTCCAGCTAAAGGGTTGTTTGAGTGCTGAATAAAAGTGTTAAAGACATCCATGGTGTTCCAGTCATTGAAGATGGACCCATCAAAGTTTAACTATAATTTGCTTTTGGTTTTTTAAAGACCAAACACATTTCGCTTAGTAACTCAAATAATCTCTTGAACAATTAAGAGAAAACCATACTGTATTTTAGGATCTGCGGGGTTAAATCTTAGATTTTATTGTCGTAAACCAAGTTTTCCGGCAACGCTTTAGCTGAGTTGTAAAACGGATGTTTGCAACAGTAAAATCTTAGATTTACCCCCAGAAGATTCTTAAATATAGTTTGGTTATCTCTATTCTAATGCAAATCGGAAAAAAAAATATTCAAAATTGATTTTTAAATGACAGGAAGTTTGGTTACGTCTGCACCATTATGTTGCTATCCGTTTTGACGGTAAATCATAGATTTTACCCCCTCAAAATTCTAACACCATCCAATCATAGTGTTACAAACATAAGTGCATTAGAATACTACTTTGATCCAGAAGACTCAAATGATTGAAGGAACTCAAATTAATTACTTTTTGTGAATATAATTGCAACCTTTGCTCATACAGCTCTTATTTTTTGGTTTTTAGTACATACATGTTCGATAAATTCACTTCGTATTAATTTTACAATGAATTTATTGTCAATTACATGGCTAATAACCTAATTGACAGAATTAGAAAATCCCTTGCACATTTTGAATACATGTACATGTAAGCAGATAAAAATATCCTTGATCAATACATCTGCTGTTGAATATATAAATAGCTTTCCATTAATATGATCCGAAACATGCAATAAAATGCCTAACTTCCTTGTAATAATCACAGTGACATGATTACATAATACGGACTACAACAGATTTAATTACCTTGCTATTACATGCAGTTTTTTGTGAAATATCGGAATATTATATTGAACGAGTCTCTACATGGAAGGAACTGCTTGCAAAACATCAGATATTATACTGAATAAGTCTCTACATGGAAAACCAATGATGAAAGGGAACTGCTAGCAAATGTAGACAGGGAAATAAAAATCAGACTTAGAATGAGCCACGGGAAAGAATTAACCCGGGATGGAATGAAAACGGACTATTGATTTGAGGAAGAAGACTTTGAACTTTTCTTCTAAAATGCAACCACTAGGAATACAATAGAAAACAATCAGGAACACCCATTAGAATAAACCATGGCAAAGAATTGGCCCGAGATAGATTGAAAACTGCCTATAAATTTTAAGAAGATGCAATGCACACATTTTCCTTGTAAAATGCTACCAACATTAGTAATGTTTTATTCTTAATGATAATCCTTCATGAATGCAACTATCATGAAAATAACCTTTTATTCCTGATAATTATTTCTTTGAACATCTTATAAAGCACCAATCAAACAAACAGTTTTTGAACCACTCATACTAAAATGTAACATTGTGTAACTGGTACAACACCATTAGGAATTGGTTACAAAAACTATACAAAATGCCATGTAATTCATCTTAATGGACATAATATCTGTCGTCATTATCTGCTGAATTATAGATTTTCAACATTCTAGTCAAATCAAAGAATAGTCAAACTAATATTTGTTTGACAATTCTTCAGAGACCATCATACAATTATTTTAGTATTTTTCAAAATTATAAAATATATCATGCTTATAGCTCGGTTTCACTATATTATTCAAGTCGATTAACTTAACGGGCAAAATTCTATAGGACATAAATATGGTTTGAAAGTGACAAAATGAGACGCAATCAATTTTTGCTGATCACGAAAAATACCCTCAGTAAATGAGAAACAAAATTTATTGGATTCCGTACTGGTGTTAAAACTTAAATATTCAACATGGTGGTGTTTGAAACTGATAACTTACAAAAAGATCTGAGTGACAGATGACTGATTATAGAATTCATTTCGAAAATTAATTTGTACCATTGATTGATGCATTATCTAATTAAAGGTAGACAAAAGCTTTCATTTTCAATAACAATCAATTTATTCTTTGATGAGAGGGTTTTTATCAAATATAGAAAATCTCCTGAGTCTTCAACTCCCAACCATCGGTTGCTAGCTATGCTAATTTCCCTAGGAACTAGGCGATAAATCAGGATTTTCCTTCCTGAAAACTTATCTCTGATTTAATTTGTAGCCATGAAACAAACAGATGGGATCAGTAAATAATGAAACAGAAGTTTTGGTTTGGTTTTATTCAGAATGATACAACCATTTATTTGAGTCTTGAGGTCTAACAAGGCCAATTCAGCTATACGTATCATCCCTGCTACCCATGGAAATTGGCTCTCCGATCCCACACCCAACCCAATACCCTTCCTCATTATAACACTTCCTGGGTAAGAACAACACAATTTGCACAATTTTAAAATTGTCTGTTATTCAAAGAAGTTAGGCCCAATTTCAAATTATCTCTGTACCAGGAAATATCTTGACCATCATATTTTAAAAGTAAAAATCCTAACCTTACTTTATATATGATACACACTTGTCTTTATTGTTTAAATACTTTTTATTTTGTCTTGACCTACATAATTACCATGATTACTTCCTTAATACATCAGGAGAATTTCTACATCACATGTACCTGTCTCTTTGCATGTACTTTCATCTAAAGGAAAAACAGGGTTGAAAGTTTTAAACAGGTCAAGAGAAAATAATTTTTATGCCCCGTGAATCGAAGATTTGGGGGGGCATATAGTTTTTGGTCTGTCCGTCTGTCTGTCGGTCTGTTTGTCTGATTGTCCACAAAAACTTTAACGTTGGGTATATCTTTTGAATGGAAAACTTTAACATTGGGTATATCTTTTGAATGAAAAGTGATAGGGCTATCATATTTTGCATGTGTATTCCTGGTGGCAAGACCTTTCCAATGATACCAAAATTTTTGACCTTGTGACCTTGACCTTCGCATGTGATGGACTTTTTGAAAAAAAATTATAAAGTTGAACGTTTGATATATCTTTTGTATGGTAAGTGATATGGCTTTCATATTTTGTTTGTGCAGTCATTGCAGCAAGACCTCTTAATTGGTACCAAAATTTCTGACTACTTGTCTGGTGTCACATTTTTGTCTTGATTTTTATTTAGTTCCCCCTTTTGAGTGTAAATTTTTTAGAATGGAAACAAACAAAGTTTTTGTCAACAAGACTAGTTAAAGTGCAAATTGATGGAAAAAATATCTGTATACACATTTTATGTTTTTTTTTTGTTCATGACAACAGAAGACAAGGTCTTAAACTTCGAACGCTTTTTTCTTTAAGTGTAAACAGGTTAATACAAGCTGTAAAGAGAGTCTTACAAATTAACATGAATATAGAAAAACTAACTTACAAGAAAAATTGCTCTCAAAGAATCATTCATTGGGGGGAAAAAAAACAAAGTAAAATTATGCAAAACTCTGACACACTAACCAAATTTTCTAAAAGGAATTGAATTGATTCAATTTGTCAAACTTTGAAAAAAATAGCTTACCCATAATTATTAGCATGCTAGATCAAATGGTCTAATTTTACAGGGAATATTTGCTTGTATAATCAATATAAATGTCATCTTCTTCCATTTTGACCAAGTTTGAATTTCTTGCTTAGGCAATTTAACAAACCATTATCTTGATATATGCGAGTAATTAAAACAAATAAATTTTAGAAAAGGACAGTTGGTATGAAAATTGCTTTACATCAACTGATCAAAGAATTCATTGACAACTTAGATTAATGAAAACAAACCAGAGTAAAAGTAAAAGAACTAAATGAACATGACATCATCCATATTTATGCATTTTCTTCCTTACAAATAATAAGGACATTTACATATTTCATGTCCTTGACACATTTCCTTTTCTTTATTGATCCTTTGAACATTATATAATAACAGAAGGAAATAAAAAATTCTTAATGTAACAATTGCACTTAAAGCAAATACAACCAGAGGCTCCCAGGAGCCTGTATCGCTCACCTGGCTTTCAGTTGCCTTAATCAAGGAAACATTGTAAGTTATATAGTTGATCTTCAGTTTCTCAAACTTTTGTAGCTCGAACACCTCCAATATCTTGAACTGTTTTTAAAGTCTGATCATGTTTTACTATATTTCTTTGTTGGGCTTATTTTGACAAAAAAACGTTCTTGCTAAGGACCACTTTTGACACCAGTTTTGAAGTCGAGACGTCATTTTGTAAAAGGCAGTCAACAAACAATTTTCAACACCGGTTTTGAAGTCACAACATCAATATCTATTTAGAAACCAAATTTCATTGAAATCGGACAATTTTGAATTTTCCCGCCTTTTTTATGCGGCAATTTTAAAAATGGCTGTCAACGAACAATTTTTAACATCAGTTTTGAAGTTGCCACATCAATATCTATTTGGAAACAAAATGTCATTGAAATCGGACAATGTTGAATTTTCCTGCCTTTTTTGGTGGCCATTTTGAAAATGGCGGTCAACAAACAATTTTGAACACCAGTTTTGGGGTCGCAACATCAATATCTATTTGGAAACCAAATTTCATTGAAATAGGACAATGTTGAATTTTCCCACCCTTTTTGACGGCCATTTTGAAAATGGCAGTCAAGGAACAATTTTCAACATCAGTTTTGAAGTCGCCACAGCATGGCAAACATTTCATCAGTTTACACTTGACCTTCATCTTCTATAGTTTAAGGAATAAAAGATGAAAAATACGAAAATTTAAAATATTTGGTGAAAAAAGGGCAATAACTCCTACAAGGGTTTGTGGATTTTCTTCAAAATTTCGAAGTGGGTAGACCTTGATATGCTGAACATTTTTGCTATTTACACTTGACCTCAATCTGTTACACTTTTTGAAATAAAAAATGCAAAAATTTTGAAAATTTAACGGAAAAAGGGCTATAACTCCGAGATGGGTTTTCAAATTTTCTTCAAAATTGCAGGGCAGGTAGATCTTGCCATGCTGATCATTTTTACCCCATTTCAGATTTTTGATATCTGTAACAATTTTCGAGTTATTGGCCAAAAACTGCAATTTACCTCCATGTTCTATTTTTAGCAACGGCAGCCATGTTGTTTGACCTACCGCCTAATCAAACACAATTTTGAGAAGCCATACTCTGGTGATGATACAGGCCAAGTTTGGTTACATTTGGCCCAGTGGTTTCAGAGGAGAAGATTTTTGAAATTGTTGACAGACGGACGACGGACGCATAGTGATGGCAGAAGCTCACATGGCCTTTTAGGTGGACTAAAAATACCTCTCTTTTTAAAATCAAATGTTAAACTGAGTGCTTGTGTTTGGAAAAAAAAGGGGGGGTTAACTGAATAGAAAAAAAAAATCAGACTCTTTTGAGATGGCAGTGACCCTTACTTTATCTTGATATCTAGAAAAGGCCATTAAAATAAGTTAGGAGAATAATGCCTTCCTTGGAGGAATTCCGACAGGAATGTCTACTAGAAACTCTGTCTTAAGTACCAACATTCGCCAAAACCTGCTTTTAAGCCTTGACAATTTTCTTGCTTGCAATTGTGTGCTTGTGCACTTAAATCCGAATAATTCAATGTACTTTAATTTCTTGTTTGCATTCATAGATATAGTATTCCAATAAAAAATTCAAAAGGAGTACTTTAAACTTCTGACTAAAGCAAGAACAGGATAATATACAGGTAAATTGACTTTAAAAGTCTAAATACTAGGTGGTTTTATTCTAAAAAAAAATTCTTGTTCATTGATATTGATTTTCATCGTTGTAGATTGAAATCAGCTCTAACAATTTTATAATTTAACTTCTCTATCCTCACTACAAATACATTTCTTTATACGTTTCCTAGCGTAATCAATATTCTACTTTAGTAAATCCTCGTACATCAGACTATAGAAAATTGACTTTTATATAGAATTTGCCGTGTAGAAGGATCTAGGTCATTGGCATCAACTGAGAATGAGTTGATGACCCAAATAACGTCTTTTTTTGTTATGTCTCCAGCTTCATAGGGCTCAAGAGGAGAAAATAATTTTGTGACAAACGAAAACTGAATTAAAGTCAAGAACGATGATGGCTACAGAAGATTTGAATACAAATAGATATGTGCACATCTAATCATGCCTAATTACAATACATAATTGATTCAGACTTTTCCTATCTAGCCTTGCCCACTTTCAAATTTGATACGAGGAAAAAATTGAGACATCTAGTCCAAAATATTATGTTTGTAATACATGTAGTACTGCAGACCATACTGAAAACATTTTGCCTAGCACAAAACTTATTAAAAAATCACCTAAATCTGTCTTTGGGAGAAGGAGTTGAATGGGCAAGCCCCTTCAATATTCTTTGTCACTATAAACACTGGTTATGTCAGCTGTAGTATCAAAGTGAAGATACCTTTTTAGTTAAGTCGAGACAAAAACCTTGAAATCTTATTTTAAAGACCTGGATCATAGACTCATTTTTCATCTAGAATGAATACCAAATTAAGAAGACGAAAAAAAAACAGAATTAGAAAATCATTTACGTACAAAGCACTGGATATATATAACAAAGATTCATATGTTTGCTAAAAAAATTCTAACATGTTCCTACAAAATAGTTTCACATGTTCATTGAATATAGTCTCAACTATAAAAATTAATATATTTTCTATAGAAACACTGAAAAGGAGAGTGAATGAAATTAGGAATGAACTGTGTGCTGCTTTTATCTTTTTCTTTAAAAAAATACTGATAATAATGAATTCAATCGAGGTTTATCATAAATATTGTGAAGTCACCCTACATGTCACATGATCCTTACCAGAGGATTTGTGAATTATTTTGTAATACTTATCAAAATTATATATTTATCACAAATTTGTATATATATCTACCATACAAACAAAACACAACTTTATATGTTATCTAAATACATATGTTTGGCTTTGTAAGCCACAAGCTAGCGACTAATTACATTTGATTTATCATGTTCTCTAACATCTCTTCATTGCAGCCTCTGTGAAGTCTGTTCTTTACATAACGCCAACTGGAGGAACAAGTCAATCATGCCACCAAGGGTAGACAACCTAACATGTACACCTCGGAGAGCCCAAACACCATCACACAAGCTGCCGACCTTTTTTTTCTCCACTGTAACAAGTATATCACAACATGCTACGATCATCAACAACAAATACAAAACAATATCACACAAATGAATCGATAACTTATCATAATCCAACCTTTATAACCTAAGCCATGAAAACATCATCGCACTAAATTTTGGCTTGTATCTGTATTTGAGGTAGGGTCAAAATTGAAATCTAAGTTCCCTTCTAATATGAGCTCTTGCTGAACCACTTGTTCTATGTCAAATTCTTGATCGAAAAAATCTGGCGCTATATCATTCAGTGAATTTGATGAAGCAGGTTTCTGAGTCGGAACAGACTGAGACGGCATCGATACTTGTTGTTGAGATGTCAGCGTTGACGTATTGAGCATTCCAGTCATGCCTCTGTTGACTGTTGTCTGCTGTAAAGGCATACTCAGAAGATTATTATTTAGACCATTATTATTCAGCTGCAGTCCGGAGGACATTTGACAATTTCCGTAATCTACATTATTATATGATGTTGTATTTGACATACCAGTCATGTTTGGAAAACCCTGATTTTTTTGTGTTAAGGCAGCTCTTAAAAGTGAATCAGTCGGTGCTTCAAGACATCGCTGCAAAAGAGAACGCTCTCCGGTTTGCTGATTTTGTGATAGCTGTTTGCTCTGTGACGACTGCTGCTGTGGTCCAAAATTACTGCGTTGGTTGCCATAGTTTGGGCTGATCTGTTGATGTGATTGTTGTGGGGAACGTGCCGGTGATGATAATTGCTGTTGCGTATTTACATTCAGTTGATTCAGTTGTGGATTCATTCTGGCTGGCATCATTATGGAATCTTGAGGCTGATAAACTGAATTTGGCTGACCTCCGAACATTCTCATGTCTCCTCCAATTTTCTGTAGATCAAGGTCATTAAACATGCTGTTATTTTGTAAACCTAATTGCTCTAAGCTTTGCTGCTGTTGTTGTTGTTGTTGTTGAGGACTTCGGCGTAATGAATCACCGGGATATGCTGGTGGAGCGGGAAGGTTATGATATTGAGCATTGTCAATATTGGCACTTTGATCACTGAACTGTGTCAACGGAACATTTGTTAAATTAATCCGATCTTGATCACTGGACAATAATTGTGTTAAATTCAATGTCCCATCATACAACATTTCTATGTCATTAGACTGATCGAGTCTTGTGTTAATGCCATTGTTTTCACACCCTAATAACCCTATTTTACTTGATTCCCCTAACTTCATTCCTTCAGTTAATGTATCAACCAACTGATCATATTGTCCTAGCTGATCATATTGTCCTGACTGATAAGAATCAAGTGAATCTAATTCAGTACCCCAATGAATCGGGGACATAGGTGGCACTTGGCCATCATGGAGATCAGGTTCATTGGCTCCTTGTTCAATAGTTGCCAAACGACCACCACAACTACTTGCATTAGAAGTTGACCTAGGTCTAAACTCAGGGCTTAGGTTACTAAAACTATGTGGAGAGTCTAAAAAGTCATCACTAGAAGGTGATCCGTTCATCATATTGCCCATTGCTGCTCGCACAGCTTCAACCTTCTTTTTCACCCGGCCGCGTCGTTTCTCGTAACTTTTAGTTTCCATACTACCTGCTCGCCTACGAGGTGTTTTACCTGGCTTGGCATCAGGATTCAAAACCCACCAAGAACTTTTTCCAGTACCTTCATTTTGAATTCTCATGAATCGACCATGCAGGGATAAATTATGTCGTATGGAATTCTGAAAAGATAAAATACATACAAATAAAAATTTTTTAGATGATACTTAATGTTTTGATTTTACGTACAATTTTGATATATGCTTCATGTACAAGTACATCACACAGTCAATCTTTCTTATGTTTTAACTCTAAATAATTTTTATCAGCAGTCCTTTTTAGCTGTTAAATATAGTTTATTTGACAACTTTAAAGGAAACGCTGACCAATATATTTTGTGGTTAGAGATGCTTTACCTTATATACCGGTACTAGTACATTTCCTCCTTTCAATTCTATTAAACATTGATTATAGGTTTATAGGTCATGAATGTATAATGAGCCTAATAAGACCAATTTTTATGATTAAATTTTGACAAGAGGTTTTCCCAGGAATTTCAGACCAGCATTATGGGAGTAAATATTCTCATTCTCTCATTCAGGCAGTGGTTCGTGATTTCAATTTTTCTTCACACTTGATATATAGTAAAATATCAATATTAACATGCTCAAAAGAGCTTCGATCTTGAAATTTAAATTTTACTATCTCGAGTTAAGAACTTTTTAAAAACCTCTCCTGCCTAAAGCATGATCTATATTTCCACATCCATATATAATACCAAAACCATAATTGACTTTTTGTATGTTGACATATCAAATTGCATTGTGTCAGACTTCCCATTTTACTGTACAATGAAATAAAGAGCTTTCTTAGCACTAGTCATGTAGAACATTGAAAGCTATTCATTTTTAATACATATTCAATGTTTTAAACTCAACCTGGCTCTGATACATGTATAAAAGTTGGCGTGCACTTCAGGGGTGTGTACCCTCACTAGTAAAACCGATAAAAACTAGTTTTTATCAAAGTTAAATCAAGTTTATTGCAAAAATTTATCTGACCATTTTTAAATGATGCTCCTCTAGCTCTCCATGATTTTGTTTTTTCCAAGGAAGCCCTTTACTGGCCCTGAGAACTGTTTACATTTTATACCCATTCATTAATTGGTTTCTGTAGACGTGTTCAAATACAAGTACATACATACAAACGAGTTAATTTGTTCATATTTTAAATCATTTGTTCGTCAAATAACATAGGACTTTTATTTTCCAGGAGACAAATTACAAACACTGAAAAGGCTTCTTTCGAAGGCAAATCTACTCCCTCACACTCCGTCATGTCATATAACCTCAGATGAATCAAGAATATCAACTTAGATAATTACACTGCTTGTGTCAACTGCTACTAGACTTATTGCTATGGAAGTTTAACATAATATTGATCTAACTTCCGATGGTGAGAAAAAGTATGACAAGAATTTCTTGTACTCTTGAAAAACACAACTCTCTAATTATCCTTTCAGTGTAAAACATCAGATTTGTTGTATGAATTACATATAAAATGTATTAGATGAATTCTGGGGGTGGGTAAGAGGGGTAATGGCCCAAGAATCCAGAGGAAATAACTGTCAAATCCTGTATTCCCGAGAAAATAAAATTTTAAATCCCAATTCCCGAAAAATGACAACGCAAATCCCGGATCACGTTAAGTGTTAATCCCGAATTCCTGCTGAATAAAATGGTTGATCCCGGCGTCCCGTAAAAAGTCCTTCCGTCCCTCAATTCTGCCTGAGAAATTTTTTTCAGTTTCTTTAAAATTCAGTTTCATACACTGTGTTAACTGATACACCAAATCTATTAATCTAACCCCGAGGGTCCTGGGATATAGAAATAGGACCCATTCCGTGGTTGTGCGGGATTAATAAATACACAACCCATCTTTCGGATGGGATGTAAAGAACCCTTGTAGCAAGCTCTTTTTGGGGTGGTCCGTAGGTGATCGGCTACAAGGCTAAATTCCCTGCCCTTGACGATTTCACCCTACTTTTCCAGTGGCAGTCAGAATTTCCCGTCCATACCCCAAAGTGATTATTTATTAACAAACATGTCCTCGTCTTGATATACATGTAGCTGAAATATTGCTGAGTAGACGTTAAACAATATTCAATCAATCAATCAATATTAATCTAATGCAACTCATATAAATATCCTATTGGCAAACCTGGACCTAACTCACTGCTGTCCTTCTAGATGTAGGCTACCCCCTCCCTTTAACCAGAAAATCTGGATCCGCATGCACACTTGGTCAATAATCATGACTTGAGAAATCATTTAATGACAAAACAGACAATTATCACCTATTGTTAGAAGTATGGTGATAATAAAATTTCCAATTTCCACAAAAGCTAAGCTTGTTTATCATGTATCAGAGGGTGACAATTTTACAATAAAGGGCTACGCCGAGCGCAGCATGATACGACCGCAGCATGTCGACCACTGAAATTTCAACAAAAGTAGTTTAAAGTGACTGTGGACACAGTAAAGAGCTTGACACAATAATTCGATGGACACAAAAAGAAGCTTGACACAGTTATTAGCTAGGAACAAAAAAAGGAAAAATTCAACCCTTTTGATCACTTACTGATGAAAAAAAACGTAAGAGCTATGCAAAATATAGACTATCAACTAAAACTTTACATCCATAGAAATTCAAAGAAAAAAATTCCATCGAAATCTGATGAAAAATAAAGTTAAGACATATTTAGAAAAATTGCAATTTTGGCCCCTTTGACCCCTCATAGCTTGGAAACGGTAAGAGCCACGCCAAATTCATTGCCATACCTCTGAAAGCTTAAATCAAGAGGAATCCAAAGAAAAAAATCCCATCGAAATCCAATGAAAAATAAAGATTTGACATATTTAGAAAAACTGCAATTTTGGCCCCTTTGACCCCTCGTAGCTCGGAAAAGGTAAGAGCTACAAAAAATCCGTTGACATATTGCAATAAAGGGCTACGCC
>MJUU01035343.1:96170-108289 GCA_002080025.1 Modiolus philippinarum
TTTGCCCCTGTTGGGCCCCATTTATCTCGTGAGCGGTACATGCTACATGAAATCCGTTGGCATACTTCAGATTGGAAATTTCCTCAGGAGCACACTGAAAGAAACCCCATCAAAATCCGATTAATAATAAATATTCTACAGACAAACATGTGAAAACACCCAATTTAACCCCTTTTGGCCCCTTTTTTAAAAACGGGTGGGGCCACAATTACCAAAACTAAGCCAAGCCTTCCTTTTGTACCAAAGAACATTATGTTAAAATTTCATAAGGATTGATCTACTGGAACTAAAGTTATTGACCAAAAACTAAAGTGTCTACAGACGACGACGACGACAACGACGACGACGACGACAGCACCATACCAATATACGACCGCAAAAATTTTTGCGGTCGTATAAAAAAGTCTTTGAAGAAGTGTGAGTCTCAGAAAATTCATACTTAGAATAAAAATTCCTGCTTTTTGTAGATTTTTGATAAGCGTTAAAATTTTGACAGGAAATGATTGTCTCTAGTTTTCCCTCATTTTCCATTAGTTGCTTGTATATAAAATACAAAATAATTGCACATTGAAGAGTCATTCATATATAGCAGCAACCATATCTCCCATGTGGTGAGCCCTTAAAGTCATTTCTATGGGTGGTAGGCAACCTTTCTATAAAGTTCTATAAAGTTTCATCCAACTTAATTTGAATTTTCCACCTGTTCTTTAGTTTCCATGGCAATGGTGGCCATTTTGAAAAATCTGAGCCAAAAATCATTTGTAAGGGTTCTAGGCAACCTTCCAATCAAGTTTCATCCAATTTGAAGAACATTTAATTTTCCCACCTTTTTTCAGTTTCCATTGCAATGGCGACCATTTTGGAAATATTGAGCCTAAAAATCCTTTCTATTGGTGCTAGGCAACCTTCCAGTAAAGTTTCATCCAATTTAAGGCACTTTGAATTTTCCTGCCTTTTTCCAGTTTTCAATGGTGGCCATTTTGAAAATTCCAATTGTGTGTATACATCTATTTATTGCAAGTTAAGATTCCTTTGAAGTTTACTCGCAAAGTTTCCTAAAAATATTTTATATAAATAAGCTTTTTTATTTTTCGTACGGAGGGATGAAAGAATAAATGAACGGGAACGGATGGTGGGCAACCTTTATGTATTCAAGTTTCATCTACCATTATTTCAGGCACTTTTACAGGTAATTTTCAAACGTTTCTTCAGTTTCCATGGCAACAGCACCCATTTTCAAAATTCTGAGCCCTAAAAACATTTCTATGGGTGCTGTAGGTAACATTTTAGTAAAGTTTCATCCAATTTGAGGCACTTTGAATTTTCAAGCCTTTTTTCAGTTTTCATGGCAACAGTCACCATTTTGAAAATTCCAAAAGATGCAATCTACTCATTATAAGTATACCCTTGAGGTTGTTGAAATTTGCTTACAAAGTTACTGAAAAACATCAAAAGTTGTGTTTTTCCTCATATGGACAGATGAACGAACGAACAAATACACTGACAGACAAAGGTAAAACAATATGCCCCCCCCCCCACTTTTCATCGTTGGGGGCATAATAAATCTTGTTAACTGGCCTATGTATTACTGAACTACACTTAACCAATTTACATGAACTCAATTCAGCTTACAAGGAGGGATAGCATGTCACTTTGTAAAATCTAATAGACCTCTTGGGGATCTTAGCTTAACTGCTCATAACAACTAACTGTTCAGTTGATTTCTCTCTATATGTACATATAGTATAAATCGATACTTTATATGTTTATATTTTTGTTGTAATATCAGCATGATCAGACTTGGTATTTCTCGTTATCTTTTCTTATTTTATACATTTTTCGTTCTTTTAAGATGTTTTCAGCATCAGCTGAAGCTCATTTCAACAATTTGGAAAATGATCAGATCTCGGAGGTATAAAAATCAAAATGGCACTATAAGATAATTTCATTATAATTTGGCTACCACATTTCAGCAAACATAACATGCCCAAATCTATTTGCTAAGCTTTTGTGATGCTGATCACTTAAAATTCCACAGGACTTTAATTTGCATCTTTGAATTTGTAAACTTACTTCCAGTGTCAGTGATTTAAGCAAGGGGTTCTTATACTTTCTGTAAAGTTTGGTCTGAAATGATCTAGGGATTATTTAGTCAGGGTGTAATGTATAAAATTGACAAAGTCCCATAACTCTTACAAGTAAGAAATATTAATTAAAACAGCCACTGAGACCATCTGAGGCAATACATGTAACTCTACAAAGTTTGAAGTGAAAATGACCAAAGTCAAGTTACATGTATATAGGGCAACATGTGAAAAATTGTCTTAAAATTGATTAGAAAAGTTTCCTAACTGAGACTTGCAACGGCAAGCACAGAAATACACTGTACACTATACTGTACTGTGATGTAAAATTTGCAAACTTGATGAATCAAGTCAGTTGATCGAATGTCAAAAGTCAAAGGTCAACTCATTTACTAGGGACATGTAAATTTCAACCATGTGTGTTAACAAAATGCTTATTTACAATTTGTGTACGCATACATATTTATATCAGTTGGTTATGTTGTATTTACTTGACCCATATAACGAAAGTACAATACATGTAATTTGCATCTAAAATTACACGGCTTGTCATACATTAGGGTGACTTTATCAATGTTTTTACAATTTCTTAACTGACTTCCTGAACACAGTTTGTGAAAGGTGAAAGAGCATGTATTTATTTGTGCATGTACTAAATAAATGATACAAGTGTTTATTGTGACGAAAATTACACCAATCCTTAGATTACAAGGGTGATTATTTTTATGAATTAAGATCATGTGAAGTTGCATCAATGTTATGATACAACAGCAAAAAATAACAAATTAAACATGTGACTGTCTGTATCTATAATTACAGCACATTAACCTTAATGTACTGACATGCTTTAGGGAGTATGAGCGTCAGATTTCAGAAGCATTCGATATCCTCTGGTTTTACCCATTTAAACAGGGTTAAAGTTTTTTGCACATGTATGATATTTTGTTATAGGCCACTTTAAAATGGATAAAATAGACAATGTACAAAATTTTTATCAACTTCCAATTATATTTTCATATACATGTATTTAGGGCATATAAACAACTAATGGATATTGAAGGAAAACTCTAGAGAACTGTTTCCCACCAAAATTTTGACATCTTATATATATATATATAATTATATCTCAAATTTTCAAAATTTTTTTCTTACATTGTAAGTTGCTTTATTAGCAAAGCCCTTCAAAACAAAAGGCCGGTGTTTTAATTCTACTTACAAAAATTTTCGACACTGTAACATGCCTATAAAAAGTGCAACATACATGCAAATTCAAAGGTCAACAGTGTGTCAAACAAGATATATTTGTTTCAATTCAAAATGAATTGATAACTTAGATCTGTCACTTTTCTGATATGGAAAGCAACAATTTGATTTTTCAGACTGGTTTCAAACAAACAATAAAACATCACAACCACAGGATACCAATGCAAGTTTTAGCTATTAAGGCAAATACATGAGCTTGATTTGGACATTGTAAAGGCAATAGCATAGTACAAGTGTATGAAAAAAGATGGCCTTAACAAGATGTCCCATTTGACTGACCTCTAATACACTATGATGGTGAGGAGACAGAAGATGTCCTAAAGCTTCGGGTGGAAGACAGTATGCTAGCTAGTGAGAACAAGATGCCATGGATGCTAAAATATGTTACAAAGCAGAAGGAATACTTTATCTTATGCACTGTATCTTCTAATTGGGGTTAAACAAGAGTGGACCCTAATAGATGTCTCGCCCGTCCCTGCTTGTCGCTAAAACTACTAAAGAGCAACCTACAAGCCAAATATTATTACCATTCCACTTACAGTAATTAAGAAACTATTATAATCAGAAACACTCAACTTTGTTCACTAGACCATGAAATTGAGGTCAAGGTCAAAAGCCATATGGCAGACGGACATGTACTAATCAAGACCAAGCTATATACCAAATATCATTGACTTCTAGCTTCTAGTTATTGAAAAACAGACTTAAGCAAAAAAACTTAACCTGGTCACTGGACTGTGAAATAGAGGTCAAGGTCAATAGCCATATGGCAGACGGACATGTACTAACCAAGACCAAGCTACATACCAAATATCATTGACCTATGGCTTGTAGTTATTGAGAAACAGACTTAAGCAAAGAAACTTAACCTGGTCACTGGACCGTGAAATTGAGGTCAAGGTCACATGATTTTGGGTCCGACAGATAGGGTTCGCCGTAAGCTACATATGGACCAACTATAAAGTTCCTACATCAATGGCTTCTGTATTAAAACTTGAGTTTACGCCCCCGTCGCCTTCGCCGTCATACTTTGCACGCCTATGTCTCGCTTTCGCGACTTTCGTCGCGGTCGAGACAAAAAAAAATGCAATATTTTATCAACTCAGGTAAAGCACCCCCCCCTTTTTTTTTAGAATGATCCTATTAATGCTGGCAAGACAGGTGTCTTAATTTGCTGTTGACAAATAAAAAATTAAATTGTCAGAAAAAAATGTTCTGCTGTTCACAAATTGCAAATTCGGCTAGAACTGCCAAAATACAGGTAGGTAGAACAAAATGCCCAGCCAGGGTGCATATTCAAATGACACAGCTGCTTTACCTGTGCAATGTACATGTACATGTAGTAAAACTTTATCTGCCAGTATAATCTTTGTGTAGTAACCTTGAATTTAAATGTACTGGTTTATTGGCCAATGTCCAAGCTATTAATATACATGTATATTAAATATTTCAATTTATTTGATCAAGTGTATTGACAATGATTGAACCTCCAATAATTATGACCTACATCTGGAGCATTCGATAAAGACATCATGATCTAAAGGGTCGAATTGCAAATATTCAAAATATGTTGAATCATCATTTTTTTTACTCTCTTCACAATTTTGGGCAGCAACAAAATTTCCTCTCACACACACACACACACACACACACACACACACATATATGTATATCTTCAGATGGCATACTGCAACTGTGCCACCTTCCATCTAAATCAAATTAAAGCAGCACTAAAGGAGTACATGTGCAGACAAGGTACATGGATTGAGAGACAGACAGACAGACAGACAGAAAAAACAAAGAGGGACAGACATGGTGATACCTACCATGTACATGTACAAATGCAGGGATGTAAATTACCAGGGCCCCATGCCACCAGCAGCCTAAGGCCCTTAAAATTTACCTGGGCCACTCAATTTTTAAAACCAGTAGCCCAGTTGGCTACTGAAATAATTTTGGTTGACAATATATTACTGGGCTAGTAATATTGACTGGACTACTGAATTCTGTTTGCTAGAGCACAGCTGGTCACTTTTCCAATATTTTGAATGTTCATCCCTGAAAATGTATACCCCTTCCATCTTTGTCATGTTGTTTGTTTGCCTCATTTTTTTTCCCTTGTGGTCTTAAATCATAAAGTTTGATTGGTAGGCATGACAGGGATACAAAACCACCTCATTCCCCATATGTGGCTAAGAATCAAGGAATTTTTTTTTATTATGGCCTGAAATTTGATTGGTAGGCTTTACAGAGGAAATATGAATTTTAGCACTCCTATATATATATATATATCTAGCAAAATCTAATACTGTATTCCTCGTATTATGAGTCCCTGCTGCTATTTACAAGCACCCAAATATTAATTTCATTTGAAATGCTTAAGAGTCACATAATTCCCACTAAAAACCGTAATTTATGAAATTATTTAATAGTTTTAAATTAATGATAGTTTCTTATCAATTGCACATTTGTATGTGTCCGAGTTTTTGGTTGTAAACAATTGATCGCAAGTTATGTTTTTTTTTGTTTGCATTTCCAAACAAACAACTGATCTGCATTATTCTTTTCTTCTGTTTGTCAAAGATTTGGATAGTTGAAGCATTTTTACATTGTGTACTTATGAAAGTTTGAAAAATTTAGTTACATGAGTTTTGTTTTGGAATACGAGGTTTTTACCCTACTTTATAAGCGCCCCCCCGTTCCAATTTTCTAAACGCCCTGGGGGCTTAATACCAGGAATACGGTAGTTCTTCAGACTTCACAGAGTATGGGCTCATATCCCTTGTTTGTTTTATCCTACATGTCCTATGAGCTATATAACTGATTCAATAAATCTGTCCCCACCGTCAGTTTGTGACATGTATATCTTTTGTCAGCTTCTGTCATGTCTGTGTTAAAGAAAACACAATGTCATCAAATGTTGAGGAAAACACACAAAATATTGTATATACACATGTACATTGTACATTCATACACAATGTATATTTTGTGATCTTTTTACAAAGGAACTGTCAATTATTGATATAGAAGCAACCAATGAGTCAGTTACATCATCACTGCATTTTTTTTTATTGGCGGAGAGGTTAGGTAGGGAAACATTTATTGAATCGATTCAAGCATTGATTCTCGTCTGTTCCCCGATTTCTTCAGTCCATACATTTTTTTTCATTATATTATTTGCTCATTTTTCTTTTTTCCTTCGAAATGTACTGCATTCCCTGTACCATGCAATAAAGCGATATAAAAGCAAAAAACCAAAATTGGGGTGCCTGCCTTATTTTTTTTTAACTATGAGAATTTTTTTTTAACAAGTGTGGATCGTATTGCAAGGCAATAACAAGTCCCCTACCGGTAGAACAAGGCTTTATTACACTAGCAAAAATGGTAAAATTTGTTTTCTTATTCAAAGGCCATAACTCCTTCAAAAATCAGTGGACCAGAACCAATCTTATACTTGATCTATAACTCATTAAGGTAGACTCACATACAAAATATGTATCAATACAGTACAGCCAGAGACTTACCGTGATAAATCACTGTGATAGACGTATCACTCTGCTTAGTGAAATGTATATATTTCATTTCCTGTTTGATCTATCAACATGCTTTCTTTTGCATTTAAAGTGATGAATTCTACCACTTAATATGCAAAAGAAATTATGTGGATAGATCAATAAGGAAAAAAGATATATTCATTTAAAAATTTAGAGAGATATGTCTATCACAGTGAATTATCATGGTAAGTCTCTGGCTGTACTGTACCTGCAAAGGTTCAGAAAACTAGAGGCTCAGAAACTGAGCCTGAATCGCTCACCTGACAAAATGCTTGCAGCAGGGGATGAGACTGATGTTTATCCTATAGGATCCTGTGTTAAAATATGTTCTGTGCCAGTTGTCTTCTTTTTTTTTTATCAGATCAAAACGAATCAATCAAAGCAATCTTACCTTGGCTGAATTTGCTTCAATAGTTTGAGCAGATGTTGAAAATGATGTTTTTTACATAGGGTCCAATGTTAAAACTAAGATCTATGCTGGCAGCCATGTTTTTATCGAATCAGAACAAAACGTGCAATCTTTGTGAAGGACCTTTAATACATCAATTCAGTACAGTTTAGTTAAATTTGCTTCAATAGTTTCAGAGCAGATGTTGAAAATAATGTTTTTTCCATAAAGTCCAATGTTAAAACTAAGATCTGTGCTGGCGGCCATGTTTTTATTGAATTGGAATGAAAAATGTGTAGTCTTTGTGAAGGACCTTCCATACATTATTCCTGTAAAGTTTGGTTGAATTTGCTTCAGCGGTTTCAGAGGAGAAGACGCAAATGTGAATTTCCCATAGGGCCAATGTTAAACTATGTTCTGTGCTGGCGGCCATGTTTTTTTGTCGAATCGGAACGAAATGTGCATCTTGTAAAGGACCTTCCATATTTCATTTCAGTACAGTTAAGTTAAATTTGCTTTAATAGTTTCAGAGCAGATGTTGAAAATGATATTTTTGCCATAGGGTTCAATGTTAAAACTTAGATCCACGCTGGCGGCCATGTTTTTTATCGAATCGGAACGAAATGTGCAATCTTTGTGAAGGACCTTCAATACATCATTCTTGTAAAGTTTGGTTGAATTTGCTTTAGCAGTTTCAGAGGAGAAGATGAAAATGTGAATTTCCCATAGGGCCAATCTTAAACTACATGTACATTTTTAAGTTCAGTGCTGGCAGCCATGTTTTTTGTCAAATCGGAAAGAAATATGCAGTCTGTAATTTGTAAAGGACTTTCCATACATCATTTCAATACAGTTTAGTTAAATTTGTATCAATAGTTTCAGAGCAGATGTTGAAAATGATGTTTTTCCAATAGGGTCCAATGTTAAAACTAAGATCCGTGCTGGCGGCCATGTTTTTTCTCGAATCAGAACGAAATGTGCAATCTTTGTGGGACCTTCCATACATCATTCCTGTAAAGTTTGGTTGAATTTGATTTAGCGGTTTCAGAGGAGAAGATGAAAATGTGAAAAGTTAACGACGGACAACAGACGATGGACAACAGAAGACAGACGCAAAGTGATAGCAATAGCTCACACTGACCCTTTGGGTCAGGTGACACTACAAACCTATTTGTCCTAATCTTGGATGGAAAAGTCCTGATATTCGCTGGAAAGCCTAATAATTAGGATTTTTCCCCTGAAAATTAGACAGTCCGTCAAAGATTTGTACTTTCCTGTGAANTCAGTGGTTTCAGAGGAGAAGATGAAAATGTGAAAAGTTAACGACGGACAACAGACGATGGACAACAGAAGACAGACGCAAAGTGATAGCAATAGCTCACACTGACCCTTTGGGTCAGGTGAGCTAATCAAAGTCGGATGGAGCTGAATCTCGAAGCCCTGAAAATCTACAAGTAGCAAACAATTGTCATTCAAAGAACTGCTGCATACGTCTGCATGTATTAAGGTATTCCATTATACGTGAATTCGAAAATAATCGGATTGTATGATTTCCCATGTCGATTTCATTGTTCATATTATATGCAATACACGGTCACAGGAAAACAAATGTAATTTTCATCTTTGACAAATTACTGCGAGACAGGTTGTTGATCTGCGACACAATATAACTAGAGGCTCGGATACTGAGCCTGTATCGCTCACCTGACAAACATGACAAAGATGCTTTTAAGCTGTGCCTATGCTGACGACCAAATTTGTTTTTCCTATAGGGTCTAATGTTAAGCTATGTTCTCTACTCACATCCATGTTTTTGTAAGTTTCAACTGAAATAAGTATTCTTTGTTAATATACCATTCATAACTCCAATACCAGTTAAGTTAAATTTGCTTTAATGGTTTCAGAGTAGATCATGAAAATGAAAATTTTCCCATAGGGTCCAATGTTAAACAATGTTCTGTTCTGGCAGCCATGTTTTATATCGATCCAAAAGAAACAAGAGCTGTCGCCGAATGGCAGCCAAAGATACCCCCGCTCATTGAACCCTGAATCGATATGGTAAGTGCAAAATTAAGTTGGTGTGGACACAATACAGGTGCAGACACAGTACAAGTGTGGACACAATGATATAATCTTCAAGAAAAAACTTTTCACAAGGGTTCCAATGAAAACACTCTGTCTAAATCAGACAAATATAAAATTCACCCTTTTCAGCCTATTTGACATTTTATACATCTACCATTTGTCTACATATAGTGTTCTTCCTTTGTCTAAAGTTTCATCAAAATCCTTCAAGTGGATTAAGAGGAGTTGTGCGTAAGAGGTAACCCATACGTAGGGAATCAATGAAAACTCAAGTTGAATTATCTCCCCTTCCTGGTTTCTGACAATAATTATATGCCTTCATGCACATCTCTATATGGTGTTCTTACTTTGTGTAAAGTTTCATTAAATTCTTTCAAGTGGTTTAAGAGGAGTTGCACAAGTGGTTTAAGAGGAGTTGCGCTTACGAGGTAACCAATACATGGGGAATCAACGAAAAGTCGAAGTACAATTTTCTCTCCTTCCTGATTTTGAACAATAATTATATTTCTTCATGCACATCTCCATATAGTGTCCTTCCTTTGTGTAAAGTTTCATCAAAATCCTTTCAGTGGTTTAAGAGGAGTTGCGCTTACGAGGTAACCGATAAATAGGGAATCAACAAAAAGTCAAAGTCAAATTATCTCCCCTTCCTGGTTTTGAACAATAATTATATTTCTTCATGCACATCTCCATATAGTGTCCTTCCTTTGTGTAAAGTTTCATCAAAATCCTTTTAGTGGTTTAAGAGGAGTTGCGCTTACGTGGTAACCCGTAAATAGGGAATCAATGATAAGTCAAAGTGGGATTATCTCCCTTTCCTGGTTTCGGACAATAATTATATTCCTTCATGCACATCTCCATATAGTGTCCTTCCTTTGTGTAAAATTTCATCAAAATCTTTCAAGTGGTTTAAGAGGAGTTGCGCTTACGAGAAGTGTGGACAGACGGACAGACGGGCGGACAGACAGACAGGGTGATTCCTATATACCCCCCCCAAACTTTGTTTGCGGGGGTATAAAGAGCATTCTTCTTTGAGAACCTTCCATACATCATTCCTGTAAAGTTTGGTTGAATTTGCTTCAATGGTTTCAATGTGATTTTCCCATAGGGTCCAATGGTACACCTTTATATTAGTACATCATTACTGTAAAGTTTGGTTGAATTTGCTCGTGTATTTTCCCATAGGATCCAGTGTTAAACCTGAGTTCCGCGATGTCGGCCATGTTTTTTGTCGGATCGGAACAAAATGAGCAATCTTTGTAAAGGAACTTCCATACATCATACCTGTAAAGTTTGGTTGAATTTGTTTCAGCGGATTCAGAGGAGAAGATGAAAATGTGATTTTTCCCATAGGGTCCAATGTTAAACCTATGTTCCGCGCTGTCGGCCATGTTTTTTATTAGATCGGAACAAAATGAGCAAACTTTGTAAAGGACCTTCCATACATCATTCCTGTAAAGTTTGGTTGAATTTGCTTGGGTGGTTTCAGAGGAAAAGACGAAAATGAGATTTCCCCATAGGGTCCAATGTTCAACTACAGTATGTTCCGTGCTGGCGGCCAAGTTTTTTATTGGATCTAAACGAAATGAGCAATCTTCGTTGAGGATCTTTAGTACATTATTCCTATAAAGTTTGGTTGAATTTGCTTCAGTGGTTTCAGAGGAAAAGATGAAAATGTGATTTTTCCCATAGGGTCCAATGTTTAACCTAAATTCCGCGCTGGCGGCCATGTTTTTTATCGCATCGGAATGAAATGAGCAATCTTTGTAAAGGACCTTACATACATCATTCCTGTAAAGTTTGCTTGAATTTGCTTCAGTGGTTTCAGAGGAGAAGATGAAAATGTGAAAAGTTAACGGACAGACGACAGATTGAAGACGGACGCCAAGTGATGGCAATAGCTCACCCTGACCCTCTGGGTCAGGTGAGCTAAACTAGAGGCTCAGAGACTAAGCCTGTATTGTTCACCTGACAAAATGCTTTGTCTATGCCATGCATGACCATATATCATTGACCTAACACTTATAGTTACTGAGGAACTAAAATAAACATGTTCATTGGACCGTGAAATTGAGGTCACAGACAAAAACCATATAGCAGACTGTCATATACAAATGTACCAACCTAAATACCAACAAGAGCTGTCGCCGAATGGCAGCCAAATATACCCCCCGCTCATTGAACCCTGAATCAATATCATAAGTGCAAAATTAAGTTGGTGTGGACACAATACAGGTGTGTACACAGTACAAGTGTGGACACAATACAAGTATGGACACAATGCTATAAACTTCAAGAAAGAACTTTTCACAAGGGTTCCAATGAAAACACTCTGTCTCAATCAGACAAATATAAAATTCACCTTTTTTCAGCCTATTTGATATTTTTACACATCTACATATAGTGTTCTTCCTTTGTCTAAAGTTCTATCAAAATCCTTCAAGTGGATTAAGAGGAGTTGTGCATACGAGGTAACCCATACATAGGGAATCAATGAAAACTCAAAGTCAAATTATCTCCCCTTCCTGGTTTCTGACAATAATTAAATTACTTCATGCACATCTCCATATAGTGTTCTTACTTTGTGTACAGTTTTATTAAATTCCTTCAAGTGGTTTAAGAGGAGTTGTGCTTACGAGGTAACCCATACATGGCGAATCAACGAAAAGTCAAAGTCCAATTATCTCCCCTTCCTGGTTTTGGACAATAATTATATTCCTTCATGCACATCTCCATATAGTGTCC
>MJUU01035345.1:0-14471 GCA_002080025.1 Modiolus philippinarum
TACACCAGGGGTCGAAAGTTTGCTTTGTGAACATCATTTGAAAAAAAAAATTAACTGTTTACATGATGTAACCGTGTGCATTTGCAATTGATGTTAATTGTTGGCACTCAGGTAAAACCAATCTTTGTGTGAAATTATTACTATGACGTTACTATTTGTAAGTAAAGTATCCCGGAATGTTCGATATCGCCATTATTTTGCATCATTATGACCAAATCACTTCTTAAACATCAAATTCTAATTCACATCATACTGCTTTTCAAATGAATTTTCCTCAATTTCTTTTCTTAAATTCGACCCCAAAAACATACCAAAAAGAAAAGAATGAAGTACGTGCATAGAAAAAATCTGAGGAAATACACTAAATAAACAGGAACTATATTCGAGGACAACGAAAATCAAGGGGACTTAATACCACGAAAATTACAGAGACTTCGTACCAGTATTTACTAGTATAAGAATCACGAAAATTACAGAGACTTCGTACCAGTATTTACTAGTATAAGAATGCGTGGTGTGTTCCGCATATTACGGAACCTATGTAAAAACTAGCTCTTTGTTGCGAGTAAGTGTATGCCGGTTAGTGAATATTTACTCCACGGTGTTTTAAAACAAGCATATAAATTAAATACGATGAAATATGTGTTTTTTTCTTATTGGTCGCTAAAAATTATTTGAAGTGATTTCTGGTGTTCTTTTTATTTTCGGTTTCCAGACATATCTCCTTATTGGTCGCTAGCTTATTGGTCGCTAGTTATTGGTCGCTAGCTTGAGCCTGGTAACTGTTCGCCGGGAATTCATCTTATAGGGGTGTTCTTCTTTGTTTTCCTTACTTGTTTTCACTTTCACGATGTATAGAAATAACGAAAATAAAAAATACGGAATATAAGTTCTTGGGAAGCATGTATATGCTAAAAGAAATTGCAACACACATATTATAATTAATTGAATAAAAGTTGTCAAAAGAAAAATCTTTGAAAAATTTTCGTCAGATTTAAACATTTAACTGTTAACTTGTGTGTTTATTTCTTTTAAAACGATTTGAACAATGTCACTGTAGAGTTGTTTTCTCTCAAAAATGTTTGAAACTTAATTTTGTCCGCAAAACAACTTTATATCTTGTCATTTTATCATTGCATATATTTTCTCCAGTCCTTATCTCTTTATCATGATGTTGTGAAAAATGATAAAACAATATTCACGCTGATAAACCCTTCTATATTTTCAAGAAAAATTAATGCCACATGTACTGTCAACTTAAAATTTACTCGTTATCCAATTTTGTCTCTTTAATTGGAAGGATGTATATATAGTTTAATCGAAAATAAAATTTGAAAGCGAATTTATGTACAATCACATCTCATGAGATATAGGTGACAAATAACAAAATACCGAAGTCACTGTAAATTTTGTTTCTGCATTACGTATTTCGACAACTTATATCTCTTCAGTTTAGATAAAACCAAAACAGTTTGAAGTCCATAAACCGAAGTACGTGTAAAAACTGATACATAAAAAAATAACCAATAAGATCTAATATGAAAGACAACAGTGATTTATCACACTTATACGAAGTGTCCATTTTTCCGGCTATTCGAAGAGTATAGACAAAAAAGTCTATTTTTCCGGCAGTTGACAGGGATAAAAGTTTTTTCGATATTTTGATAACATTTGAATATAAAATATTATTATATAAATCATCTATTTGTAATTTCTGTGAAATAAAGTTAGTTTAATGTATTGTAAAGCCGTTTGAAATTGATAAATGCGAAAATAATTTGTTGGAGAATCTATTATTTAATGGCCGGAAAAATAGACATTTTTCCATGAACTATTTTTTTTTATATACTATTTCTATATATTATTTTTTCTAATAGACATTTTTCTACATACTATTTTCAGAGCTGTCCGGAAAATAGACAAAATTGACTGTGTATTTTTCCGGCCATTCAAATTAAGATAAAAATTAATAGTTGCAATATCGCAAAAATGCATGATCATAGTAAAAAGGAAAACCATGTAAAGGTAAATCAATATTAAGATTGATGGTTCTTGAAAAGGAAAAATGAATTTGTTTTTGTTTAAATCGAATAATTTGTACATTTTATTTTTTTTTTTGCCGGAGGAATAGACCTTTTTGCCTATTTTTCATGCTAGCCGGAACACTTAAATAGTACGCACTGACTTGAATGTTAGCGAACACAGTGCGGAAAAACCTCTATTGCTGAATTGTTTATTCCATTTTCTTAAAAACATTACATCTGAAACTTTATATGTTTAAGAAAAGATGCACATCTTGCCACGGGTAATTCGTTTTGCCTTATATGCATGTGAGTTTTCTTTATGGCTCTTTGGCGTGTCTCTTTTAATTATGTATGTTTCGGGTTCAAAGAGACCATGTTTAAGTTTTAAATGTATTGATAATTGATGTTACTATGGGTAATAGATAATCGTAAAAAAGCAACGAATTGCTTTCGTGGGACCAACGAAGTGTTATATTATTATTGTCAATATATACTTTTCTATGGCAAGTTAATACTAGAAGTGCTTATGAATATCTAGAGATCTGGTCACTAAAATATTAAAATTGTAGTTAAAGTCTGTTTCACTTCCCTTAGATAATGGAAATTCTCTTCTGTTGACTTTAATATTGCATATTGCACCGGATTTTGCATGGTTGTATAAATATATTGTACACTTCTAGAACCACTTTTAGTTTGATGATTTTCTATACAAATGGATAGAAAAAATACTTTTTAAAAATGCTCCATGCTAAAGGGATAATATTTTCGGCGCACAATTATCGACAAGACAGGACTACTCTGAAATAGGTATTGTTAGTTATTGCCTGAAGTCAGATGACCAAGTCTCACTTTAACTTTTACCATGTGCTTAGTCCCACTTTTTAATTCAAGAAAAACATACCCGTAAATGAAATAATTCAACAAAATACCCCAACATGTAATTGAAATATGCATACATTAAACAAGAAATTTTTGAAAGAAATTGTTAATGTACTGCTAGTTTCTATTCCGTGTTTACAAACAAAAAGTCCGTGGATTAAAATCGTTAACCCCGAACGAGTACACCTTGCTATTATTAGATAGGTCAACTCGATTCATCTATTTCATCAAGTTACTTGGTCACCCTTAAAATAGGACAATCCATCACTTAGAAATTTTCACCTGTTTGAAAAATATTGTGAAAATGCATATGACTGCAGACTTTTGTGCATGCCCTAAACGGGAAATTCAACATTTTTCAGTTATGTATAGTCATTCCTGATTTACATACCAAATATGATAAAGATTAGTGTACAAATAAAGCTGAAATTATCTAAAGGAAGTGAGACAGACTTTAATTTGCGTTCTTCACGACAACTTATGCATCTCAACTCCAGATTCCAACTAGATGAGAATAGAGAGCTGATAAAAAATGTATAAGTCTAGGTTAAAATTATGTTAAGAACCAGAAACTTGTCATGATTAGTTTCAATTTCACAAAACTTGTGTATCTTTCCTAGTAAAGATCGAGGACTTCCGAATATTGCACCTGGCTTTTATCACCCATATACATTAAATTAAAATTTCAATCACTAGTCTTTAATGTCTCTTCTTTCATTTACATCCACAAAGAGCAAGGAAGAGTAGAATACCGACGTTCGAGTTTCACCATTGATTCAATAGAAGGTTTATTTTCCTGCCCCTACCCATTTCTCTCCTTTTTCTTGTAGCAATCAAAACTCGTTGCTCCGGTTGTCCCTTCAACCTTTGTTTCTTTCTTTTTTATTTAATAAACTATTCTCGTCCCGATATAGCTGAAATATTGTTCACTGGACGTAAAACTACTCAATCAATTAATTGTTCATTAGATCAAATAATGAGAAATAGAAGGACATAACAAATACTAAATGTATAGAACAAATATTAAGCAGAAAAAAAATTATGAACAACGAGCAAGTATAATCGAAGGGATGAAGATTACCCGAATACATCGAACAAAAAAAAAGCTCTCTGCTTCGTACCGTATATAGTGCAACTCCATAGACATAGCCGTTGGTTTAAAATATGTTGAAAGTGCAAACTGATGACAAAATACAAATATACATTTTAAAAACTTTTCATCACAAACGTATGTGGAATTAAATTATGTGCTTGATGCAGGAAGCTATCTTACTAACTTTCATAGACTTTCCCATTATTTGTGTATTATGTGTTATAACGCAAAATTAGGCAAGAATAAAAATACACTGCCTCACGAGAGTCGAAATCGATTAAAAAGCATGATATGGTATTGATTGTGTATTTGGAAATATGAGAGAATGTGTAACTAATTTAATTTTAGTAAATTTCATATAAATAAGATATACATACATGTATGAAGTTAATTGAGGAGAAAATCTTTTTAAATAAAGAAAGGCTTTTCGACAGTTTAATTTAAAGGTTTCTAATCAATATATTCGTTCTTTTTAAGTCTAGTTTACAACCGAATAGAAAATGAGATTCCTCTCCGACTATAATAATACACCATAAATTATGTCATTTACTGTATGATTCGCTAGAAAGCTTTCATTGGATTTTGTGTTACTATATCTTTTTTTTTTTTCTTTTTTTTTTTTTTTGCAAGTAAATATTGTTATGGTCTATGTCTTATTTGAAAGCTATAAAACACATGTACATGTAGCAACATGTTTGCCCAGCATGGTCTTACTGAATGTCGTAACATCTTACTGAGGATAATTGACATATATACTATAAACAGTCAAGTTTTACATGTATGGAAAGTATTACGTAACTTCATAAGATGTACAAGATCATGATCCATGACTATAACCAGTACAAATGCAAGTTGCAAACATCCTTAATTTTAAATATAGTTAAATAAAAAAAATCACCAATGCCAGTCACAGTGCTCATTTAGTCCTATAATATAGAACCTCGCGATGTTTCTTTTTCATATATACTAACTCTTAACGTGTCGCACTTTAAAAAGAAATAAAAAATGAAAAAAATGGAATTAAAATGCGAAGTCATATGTTATAGTACTAATTACACCATAGATTTATAATACATGTATTATACATTATTAACATCATTATCATATCAGCCCATTTCAGTAAAGTGTTTGTGTTCGGTGGTAAAAAAGGCGTCAATTTATATGAATGGTATTACTATAAATAAAAGAAAAGTTAGTGAAAACCAAATACATTTTTTTGTAGTTTTTCACGTGCTAACTCTGCATCAGCGTGTTTTACACTTTGAATTATAGACAGCTTGCTAATTTTTGTGGATTTGTAATGATTAGTGAATAGGTGTATCGGTGCTGTTGTGTGAAAGTGTAGAATTATTAAAATTTGTCCTGAACCCCTTTCCTTACAACAAATACAAGTATGCAACGATTAGTAATTTCTGTCAACAGTATGAGAAAGATCGAAAAAAATAATATTTTAATAAGTTTGTAAATATATTAGAAATGTTGGTCTTCAAATCCTATCCATGCTGTAGCAAAGACGAATTTCATTTTTAGACAATTTTTAAATGATATAAAAACAATCCTTATCACAATAAATATTTGTTAACTAATCTGATATATTTTCATTCCTCAATAAGGTGTAGAAAGGATTGTAAATAAAACGGTCATATTTGGTTGTATTTGGCAAGTTGTGAAAATAAATCGTAAAATGTGGTCTGTAAAATCTGCCCCAACCATAGTAAATATATCAGGCAAATATTACTTTTAAAAACAAATTCACATATATGCAATCAATTTATAAATAGGTGAAAAACATTTGCATTTATACGAATAAGATGCAAATGATTGTAAATAAAACTGTAATCTTTAATTATATTTGATTAGGATTGTGCAGCAATTGTAAAAGGAGGTCTCTAAATACTGCCCGAACCATAGTAAATATATCGGGCAAATTTTACTTTTTATAAACAAATCAACATATATGTAATCATTTGCAAATACACGAAAAACATTTGCATATTTAAGAATAAGGTGCAAATGATTGTAAATAAAACTGTAATCTTTAATTATATTTGATTAGGATTGTGGAGCGGTCTCTAAAAACTGCCCATATCCTTGTAAATTGAATAAGTAAATATTAAGATTTCATTAAGGAATCCGAAGGTTTGAAAATCGTTATAAATTATTGGCATATATTTGAACACCTTTATTTTGCTGACAAAGTAATGTAAATATTTCTGATTAATTTGTCAAATATTTGTCAGATTTGTATTTTATTGCAAATGAAAGGTTTATTTAAATACTAGCACACACGTTTGCAAATATTTCGGGCAGAAAAGTTCAACCCTTTGTCATCTCTTTGCCCACATGGTCAAATATATGCAAATCAGCGTTTTCGTGTAGTGATAAGCAATGAATTTCATTATTCCTTAACCTTTTATCTAGCTTTATACACAACTTTTCTGCCAATAGATAAATAAATAAATAAAAGTAAAAAATGTCTTTTTGTATCATTACTCAATACACTGAAAAATTGTCAAAAAGTATAAGAAATCTCGCAGTTTTATTGCAAGATATTGTAGTTCATTTCTGAAATATTAAAATCATTTTTTTTTAGGATTTCTAATTTTTTATCATTGAAGGGGAGAGGGTAAGCGTTGTTTTAATGTGGATTCCCCCTACGTTTGTATAGCTGCAATACACGCTTTCTAAGACTGAGACTACACTTCGGCAAATCGGCGGCGTTTGGTTGAATTTATATATCTCTTGTAACGCAATTTTGGCCATAAATCGATTTTTTTTCTTTTTTTTTTTTTTTATAAACACAGTATTATACTTCGGCAAGAACATCATTTAAACAAGGTGGCGTTTTTCCTTTTCAGAGATTGAATCTATATATCTCTTGCAAGGACGTCCTTGCCTCTTGTAACGCAGTTCTGGCTGCAAATAGATTTTTTTTGTAAAACACATCGTTATACTTCTCACATAAATTTATCAAGATTTATCGGTTACCGAAATAGAAGAAATGGGGAAAAAATCCGGGGTTTCATGATGGGACCCCTTCCTTCCCTCAACTTATAGAAAAAAATGGCCATTCTTTAGATGAAATTTATGGCATTTTCTGGTATTTAAATTATAATGTTTTTATCTAAATGCAAATGTTCTTCTTTTCAAATATTGTTTCTTCCACAAAGTGTAGGCAAATTAACTTCAGGCTATATTCGAAAATTCACAATATTACAAGTTACGGTCATCTCAGTTTGGAGTTACGGCCATCTTTTCAATTTTTTAGATTGGAAGTTACGGCTTCATATAATATTCGAAGCTTAATTTTTCATTTCTTCATAAAAAGGTTTGCCATTTACCATCGAAAGAACTCCATGTCAATTCCAAAAACATGACAGAAGCTATTTTATCAATGAAATAAATCTGAAGCCGATTCCTCATTTGCCATCTTGGGATGACCGTAACTGCAGTTTCGGTCATCAGCTTACCACAGTGACAATGTTGCCGATTTCATCTTGGGCAAGCGCAGTTGAGAAAAGTAAAGAAAATCAGTCTGAGCAAAGAATACAAGGGCGCAAACAACCACATACAGTAAGACAAGAAGTTACATCTACCCGCTATCGTTCGTTGATATGAATTGGAATAACAACATACCGAAGTTTCTGTTAATTATTTGCTGCATATGCGCATTTCGACAACTTATGTCTCATCAGTGCATATCAAACCAGAACATTTGGAAGTCCATTAACCAAAAACGTGTAAAAGCTGATAGAGAACAAAGTTGACATGTTTGATGGACCAATTTAACAAATATCCGACCGGTAAAAAAGACCGCTTTGAGTAAGTCAAAGCCGTTGGATTTAATTACGCTGCAAATTCTCAGTAAGAAGACAGTCATGTGCAGTTACTTTGAGTTTAGAATCTTTTAATATAGCTACATTTTATAGTGCTTAGTAATGTTTATTTCCAAAATATTTAATTATGCCCTTTCATTTTTGAATATAATACAGTGTTGACATTAAATTGACTCCGCGTCGGAAAGGGGTTCAGAAGATATTGATATTCATTTTTTAATAGCAATTGCTGTTGAGTTGCCCTCAACACTATCGCAACTTGAGGGGAGCTTTGGCGCGCCATAAAACCGGTTTAACCTACCATTTCTTTTGAAATACCTGTGTCAAGTCAAGACCATTGCGGTCGACAATATTTCCGGCGGTTTGCACCTACTTTGTCTTTTTGCCTCATGGACTTTGGCTCTTGATAATAATGTTCTGATATTTTGATGTTACCCCTATTTCACATACTCCTTGAATAAATGTATAAATACTTAATGGCTGACGGAAGAGGTTACCTGCAATATCAGATAAGTAATAAAATTACAGGTTAATTAGAAGTAAATTACAGTAAAAACTCGCGCAGATGAAATGTGTTTTCTCGTGCGGTTGAAAGAATATTTTCGTGCAAATGAAAGACAGATTCGCGCTAATGAAATGCATCGGCAAAAACTGTTTTTGAAACACGATGAAATTTTTACACACTTTATCTGCCACCAGAGGGACTTTAAAAAAAGCTGAAATGGTTCCTTTTCTGAGAAACAGTGTTTCTCAAACAAAAAGAAAAATGATATAAATTAAAATTTTGCCATTTGTAATTCCATAGATAGAGACTTGTGCGTTCACTCCATATCGTTCAATTGATAATTCCCAAAGAATTGCTATTCTGGTAAGATCTATAAGAAATTGCAGCTGACAGTAGTTTCTGTTTGACCTTACATTTAAGCAACTTTCAATCAAGGCCATAATTGTAATAAGATCAGTATGGGAGGTTTGGGGAACGGAACATGAGATGAAGGTGGAAATGTGTGCCTCAATACCTCTATACCAGTATGTATGAAAATGGATTCCGTACACTTTTAATAAATAATTGGATTTATTTGCTTGGATTCCTTTCAACATCTCCAGTTAGTTATTATCTGGAATACTAGCATCAAAACTATCACATTTTTACAAATGACTTAGAACTTCATTTCTTTGTAATATTGTTTTTGTCATCTTCACGTAAACTTTAGAATTTGTATAAAGACTTTCCTTAATTCTCACTGTTTTGGAGCTGAAGAAAGGGTTAAAACGCTTGCTTTTCCTATGTGGAAAACCTTGGTATTACCATATTCGATATTGTCAACATTTGTATTCAGTGTGCTGTCGTCGTATCATGCTGTGTTTATTAGGCTACATAGGGACTTAAAAGAAAATATTCAGTCGTTGACCTCGAAAAAAAATTTTATCTATCTCAACTAAAAATTGCAACGTTATATTGCATTTAGTGCTATTTGCGTATAAACGCACATTATTTTTGGAAATGTCTAGATAAATCAAAATGTTTTACAAAAGTAATGTACTTCGGCAATCGGTCCGTTACCGTTATGTTCTACTTAAGAACAACCCACATGCCATGATAGAAATATCGACGACCTACCACTAATAGTTTCGGAGAAGCCGCCGCGTCCGACGTACTTTGTATATCTATGTATCGCATTTTGCTTAATGTTGATTGAATTTGCTTCGATGACCCAAGATGATGATTTTCCGGATGATTTTTTTTTATTTTTCGGTCTTGTTCATCTGTGCGCGTGTCCCAATTTGTCTTTTCTGTGGTGTACTTGTACTTGTGTTATGTTTTGTTTCTTTGTGTTTCAGATTTTGTCATTGTCTTTGGGTAATTCTTTTTTTGGGCTGACGGTTCAATTCTCATTACCTAAGTGGACATGACCAATAATTATTATTTTCCTTCAATATATGTAGTTTTGACTTCATCTCGTCATCCTATTAGAATCGTTTCATCATAATAGCATGTCTACATGACGTAATGAAAAATCAAAGAATATGTCAATGTATTATTGCAACACATAAAGACGTAATGCCTAGGTCACACATTCACGGATAAGCGACCAGGATGGGTACGGATTTGATCCGGCTATTACCGTAGTATCACGTAGCATTACGTGGAATACCGTGGAAAACCCGTAATCATCCGTACTGTTACGGCATTGTGGTTTCGTACCGTACTGGTTTTTTTTAACATGTTCAAAAAAACCAGTACGGTTTCGAGACCGTTCTGGTCCCCTCTAATCCGTACCAGACAAGTAGTCAAACCGTGTAAATCCGTAAGACGTAGAAGTACGTATTAAACCTTGGAAATTGTCAACATGCCGGAGAAGAAAGGAAACGTATTTATTACGGTCAAAATACGGATTGCTAAGGATATGTACGGAGTGTGTTGCGTATTTGAACGGGTTTATACGGTTAAGCAGGGAGCGACGCGGTATGCATTTGATTTCTACGTACGAGTACGGACTAACACGGTCTAGTCCGATCTTTTACTGTTAAGTACGTGTTGAAACTCCGATTTTTATAAATTCGAGCCTTTTTTCGCGGTAAAATTTATATGACAAAAAGTTCACATGTTTAGTCAACTGCAAAAATGGACAATAGGCAGCGCATTTTATCTTCGCTTATTTCTTTGAACAGCAATACATTGGGTAATCTTGCATTGCTACTATTATTGTACCGGACAAGAAAACAAAGGAGACCGAGAAGATGGTGGGTTAGAAATTGGATCTCAAGACGACAGCTTGATGGCCAGTACGAAACACTCATGTCGGAGTTACGCATAGAGGACCCGGCTACATTCAGGAACTTTACGAGATTGGAGCCGAAAATGTTTTTGGAACTACTTGAAAGACTTAGTCCAAGAATTGCCAAGAAAAATATGTGGTATAGGGAAGCCATCATTCTTTTCTTAAGGCTTGTAATAACTACACGATATCTAGCAACATGAGACAGTTACAGGACATTAATGTACGGTTTCAGAGTTGCACATAACACCATAAGTTTCATTGTCAAAGATGTATGCAGTGCTATTATTGAGGAGTATTTAGAGGAGGTTGTAAAGACCCCATATGTTTTAAAAATGATATTGCTAAATGTTGTTTTACATTTAAGTTTTAATAATCATTGAATAAAAATGGTTAGATTATACTTCAGAGAAAATAAAAAATGGAATATTAAAGTCAGGTAATGATTGTTTATCGGCTGCACACGGAAGCTTCATGGTGACTTCAAGATGAAGAACGACAATGAATGCATTATATTGTACTTATATTTCCCTCGTGTCAAGAAAATAAAAAATTTCGTATTAACAATATTTTTAAATGAAGCAGTATGATAATATAAGGGAAGATTAACACACGAGGGAAAACAAATATCACCCGAGACAAAGGCGAGGGTGATAATTTTTTTCCAGAGTGTGTTAATCTCCCTAAGACAAGCAAGTCAATAATCATTCATACCAGTATATTTTCTCTAAAATATAACACATTTCAAAGAAAATGAAATTTATCATTTCAGTGATTCTTAAATACCATTGTTCGTTTTAGCAAACAAAAATGTTATCAAATGTCCTTTTCTGTCATCGAGAAAATACAATAAAAATAAAACATTTGAAAGACAAACCTCTCTAACCATAAGTTTTCAGTAAATACCTGAATATTGTCCATCAGCCACAGACTTTGATTTATCCTCCCACATGTCATTCTTTACTCTTGTCAACTTATAATCAGCATTTCCCTTACCATATAGACACGGCTTCAATTTAAACCATTCTATTATGTCGTCTTGATGTTCTTGGCTCAAATGTATTGGGGCTAGTTTCTGTTGTTTGGACTTTGAACCTTCATTTTGTGTACTGTTGGTTTCATCTTCAAATTGCGGTGTCTCAGTGACCACAGCCTCTGCCGGGGCTTCAGACAATGTTGAAGGTTTAGGTAGAACTCCCCCCCCCTTTCCTCGACCTAACTTTGCGTTGTTCCTTCTCTTATTTGGCATGATTGTTTAAATGTGGAATGAGAATGTGCGCAACTTATACGTAATTATTAATATTTCCCACGGTTCATTGTCACAGCTGCATGCACTTTTGGATCCGGTCTTACCCTTATTAATCCGTAGTGATCCGTAGCGAACCGTTTCAACCCGTTCTGATCCTTACTTATCCGTACCAATCCTTTCTTAACCCTGTATCTCGACTACGGTCCGACTCAAAACAACGTACCAGTCCGTAACTACCCGTATAAACCCGTAGCTACCGTTACCAATCCGTTTAAAACCCTAGTGAGTTCTTATAAGTGTCCGTATCTTTACCGTATTATTCCGTGTAAAACCGTTTCAGATCGTTCTTTGTCCGTAGCAAGTCAAGGATAACGGTACTTTTTGTGTCATCCGTAGCATTTCAGACCGTAGCAATGCGGTGAAGCTTATCCGTAAATGTGTGACCGAGGCATAAAGAAGAAACCACATAATTTATAACAAATTATAACAAATCCAATTAAAATCATATCTACGCTACAAATCCCTATATAACAAAAATCGTGTGCCCAAGAATTCTATCAGTGATCATTATCCTGTATGTGTAAATCGTAGATCACTGATCAGTTATAAAAAGTAAAGTAGAAAAACACACTGTAATTTAATAAAAGATAGACATAAGTTGTCGAAATGGCCATATGCAGAAACTAAATAAATAAATAAATAAATAATCTTTATTTCAAGAGGATAACCCCATTAGCCGAAACTAATCTTCCAATACAAGCATAAATCATAAAATTACATATAATATATACAAACAGTTTGCCATATAAGGTGTATAAAACAATTCAATTGCATTTGATTAAGATTCAGATATACTTATTCTAAAATAATCATTTGCTCTTTGTTTTCATATATATTTTTTTTTATTGTCACATACATAATTTTGTATATATGGCAAGTAAAGTTCTTGTATTCTTGTATTCTCGATAAAAAGACGATATTTCTTTCCCTTTTTCATTATAATTATTTCAAAAAGTTAAAATGAAATAAAATAACTACTTACCATATTCTCTTTTAGTGATGATTAAAATTTGCAGCAAGTTCGATATTTAGTTATTTGATATCACTCGTTCGATGCCTTTGATGGTGGATTGTTAGTCCCCGAGGGTATTCACCAGCCCAGTAGTCAGTACTTCGGTGCTGATCCGAAAGCCGATTTTATTTGAAAACTTGCAGTATCAAAATTTTTGTAAATTAGTGTTGAAAACTAATATATCTTTCTCATGCAAAGCTGTGTCCTTAACTGATCTTGGCTTTCTGTTTAGATCATATTGGTTATTTTTGCTCTATCAGTTTTAAACATCTTTGGGTTTATGGTCTTCCAAATGTTAAGAAACTATTTGCACTGAACGGAGACATACAGTTGGGTGCAGACATAACCTCTCGTCCAAGTTAACTCTAAGTTAACTTAGAATTGTTTCTAGTAAGTTAACTTGAAGTTTACTTAGAGCAGTCATAGAACAAATTCTAGAAACGGTCATAAATTATGACTGCTCTAAGTTAACTTAGACATAAGGAAGAATCGGGGGTATTTTATTCATGAGGTAAAATCACGTGACCACGCCCCTTTTTGGCGAATTACTTCCCTTTATTAAAGTTTAACTTCGAAAGTACATCTCAGTGTTCTGGATTATTTTCATACTACCCCGTCTTTTTTCTAAAAGTACTGTATTAATATTATCTTCCGTAAAGAAAAGTTTTTGTTGTGGGAATTTTAAAACATAGAAATTGTGGTTAAAACCCGTCTGTAGAAGAATTTCAGTTTGCTGGAAAGCTTGGAATTGCACATTTTCAATTTAATTTGGCCGCGAATTTCCTGGAGTAAGTTTAAAAGGGACAACTGTTTATGAATCTATGCGAGTTATATTTCACAGTCATATGCGGACAAATTTGCTACATATTTATCCTTGATGTGTATTTTTCTGTCAAAGATAGCTCACTCGGCAGTTTTACAATGGCTTCTACAGTCAAAATGACATGATCCCGCTTCGAATTTCAAACTTAATTGGCCGGAAATTTTCATTATTACAGATAAGAATTTATGTATAGAATAGACGTAAACAATGTGTAGAATCTTGCTAGATGCGGACAAATATGTTCTGAAGTGTATTATAAATAGATAAATGCAAAAGTTCAATATCTCCCCTATGCATTTCAACTAAACATGACCGACAAGCAAGAGTTACAAGATGGCCGCTATGCAAATTAGTAAAGTACCCCTGATTCTGCCATATGAGCAGTTCTAAAAGCGGTCATAATTGGTTCTACGTGGAACTGTTCTAAAAGCTGTCATAGTTCTAAAAGTGGTCATAAAAATGGTCATAGTTCTAAGTTAACTTAGAGCAGTTCTAAAGGTGGTCATACATTTTGTACACTAGAGCAGTTCTAAAAGTGGTCATTACAATAGTTCCCTATGGGTCATGATAACGGGTCTATCTTTGTGACGATCAACAATAATTTTCCTTTTCCTTATATGATAGCCCGGGTATTATATAGGAGTTTTATTGCTGGTATCGAGAATACAGAAATTGTCCCTTTTGTCGTTAGTTTTTTTTGTTGGGGGGGGGGGGG
>MJUU01035346.1:6439-31136 GCA_002080025.1 Modiolus philippinarum
ACAGGAAGGATGTATACAAATAGTAAAACACATTTTTGGGCCAAAAAAATTCAAAATGGCTGCTGTTGCCATGGTAACGGAAAAAAGGCGGGAAAATTATAAATGCTCCAAATTGGATGAAATTTCACAGATGGGTTGTCAAGATTGTGCTGAACTCAAATAAAAAGCCATCTCCTGTGTCCATGGGAGGTTTGGGAGACTTTTATGTTTGTATCCAAACATAGGAACACTAGTTATTATTATTATTATTCCTCCCTTTTTTTCCGCCGTGAACTTGTCCAGCTGATTTCTCGGAGACCGATGGTCCAATCTTAACCAAACTTCATAGGATGATGGAACCCCATTCCGAGATGTGCTTTTTGGTCTTGAAATTTTCAAAATGGCCGCCGTTGCCATGGAAACTGAAAAAAGGCGGGGAAATTAAAAGTGCTCCAAATCGCATGAAATTTGACAGGAAGGTTGTGTATGAAGTGTAGAACATATTCTTAGAATAAAAAAAAATGTAAGGATCGCGATCCATGGGAGGTTTGGGCGACTTTTGTGTTTCGCTTTTCGAACACAGTTATTACTTGTTATGTCGCCCCAGACGTAGTCTTTATTATTCTTATTATTATTCTTTCTTCCACCTCTTTTTGTCCGGGAGATTTCTCAAAGATGCCTGGACAGAATTCAATCATACTTGGTACAAAGTTGGAACACTATCTGAAGTGGTGCAATCAAGAAAAATTTTCCTCAAATTTGCCGCCATTTCCAAGATTGCCGCAGGAATACGAAAAATTCGAATTCGGTCCAATTTCAACTAAAATTGATATTTTCTCAATGATGCATGGACAGATTTCAATCATATTTGGTACAAAGTTGGATCACCTCAAGGAGATGTGCATGCACCGGCAAAAATTTTCAAAATGGCCGACATTTCCAAGATGGCTGCCGAAATACGTCAAGATTTCAACATTGTCGGATTTCAATGAAAATTTATTTCTAGGTAGATTTTGACGCTGCAAACAACATGGAATCATCGAATTGGCTGCCCGGGGCGACATCAGTTATTGCTTGCAATTGCAAATCCACATATTTTTGAGGTTGAAAATTTTCAAAATGGCGGCCGTTGTCATGGAAACTGAAAAAAGGCGGGAAAATTCAAAGTTTAACAAACTGCCTGAAATTTTACATAATGGCTGTATAGAAAGTGTAGAACTAATTTTGAGAGTTAGAATTTGCTGGGATTCTGATCAATGGGAGGTTTGGGCGACTTTTGTGTTTCGCTTTCCGAACACAGTTATTACTTGTTATTATTATTCTTCCTCCCTTTTCTTCCGCCGTGAACTTGTCCACCTGATTTCTCAGAGACCGATGGCCCAATCTTAACCAAACTTCATAGGAAGATGGAACCCCATACCGAGACGTGCTTTTTGGTCTTGAAATTTTCAAAATGGCCGCCGTTGCCATGAAAACTGAAAAAAGGCGGGAAAATTAAAAGTGCTCCAAATTGGATGAAATTTTACAGAAAGGTTGTGTAAGAAGTGAACATGTTTTGAGGTTGAAAATTTCCAAAATGGCAGCCGTTGCCATGGAAACTGAAAAAAGGCGGGAAAATTGAAAGTGCTCCAAATTGCATGAAAATTTACAGAAACACTGTCCAAGAAGTGTAGAAGATATTTTGAGGTAGAAAATTTTCAAAATGGCAGCCGTTGTCATGGAAACTGAAAAAAGGCGGGAAAATTCAAAGTTTATATAATTGCTTGAAATTTTACATAATGGTTGTATAGAAAGTGTAGAACTAATTTTGGGAGTTGGAATTTGCCGGGATGCTGATCAATGGGAGGTTTGGGCGACTTTTGTGTTTTGCTTTGCGAACACAGTTATTACTTGTTATTCTTCTTTCCCTTTCTTCTCGTCCACAATGAATTTGTCCGCACAAAATCTCAGAGACCATCAGACGTAGAGCTTTCAAATTTTGTAGGATATTAGCCCCATGTATCTAGATGTGCAATCATCAAAAATGTTTTGAAAGAGGGTCCATTAAGGGTACATTTGGGGGGCTCAAAAAGGGGTGGGGTCGTCCTATTGTAACCCTATGGGAAAATTAAATTTTGAATGATTTTCATCATATTCTTCACTATTTCTCAAAAACTATTAATACTAGCTCCATGAAACTTAATCAGAAAGGTAAGGGTCATGTAAGAAAGGGTTCCACAGCATTGGAAATTTCAAAATAACTACCTTTGGCATGGAAACCATAAAAAAAATGGACATTTTGGGAAAATAGTAGTTTCTGTTGATAATAGTATTTTAATTACAGCAATATGTATTACTTTGATTATAAGGGGAACCCCTGCCCAAATTTTTTTTGGAAAGGGTCTGAAATTGGGTGTAATGGACAAAAGAGCACTTTGTTGCCATGGAAATAAAACCAGAAACGTTTTTTTTTTGTTGAAAAATTGAGTTTTCTCATAAAAAAGGGAATTTTGAGAAATATGTATTAAATAGGTTATAAGGGGTCCCCTGCCCAAATTTTCTTTGGAAAGAGATCTGAATTTGGATGTAATGGACAAAAGAGCATTTGGTTGCCATGGAAACAAAACCAAAGCATATTTTTGGGGAAAATCAGGTTTTCTGATTAAAAAAGAAGGAATTTTGAGAAATATGTATTAAATAGGTTATAAGGGGAACCCCTGCCCAAATTTTTTTTGGAAAGGGTCTGAAATTGGATGTAATGGACAAAAGAGCATTTCTTTGTCATAAAAGCAAAACCAGAAATTATTATTTTTTACATAGGTTATGAGGGGAAACCCCTACTCAATTTTTTTTCAAAAGGGAGTCTCGTAATGCCTTGGTATCCGATATTGGAGTTCGTTTGGGAGACTTTTGTGTTTCGCTTGCGAACACAGTTATTACTTGTTATTCTTCCGTTTTCAGCCGCGACTTTGTCCACCAAATTTCTCGGACACCAGTGATCCAATCTTGACCAAACTTCACATGATGATAGAACCTCATCCAAAGATGTGCTTTCCAGTCTTGGAATTTTGAAAATGGCACCGGTTACCATAAAAATAGCAAAAAAGGCGGGAAAATAAAAGTGCTCAGAATTGGATGAAATTTTATAGGAAGGTTGTCTTACATGTGTAGAATGGGTTTCTTGTCTCCAAGACTTCAAGATGGCCACCGGTTCCATGGAAATGGTAAAAAGGCGGTAAAATGCATGTGCTTAGAATTTGATGAAATTTTACAGGAAGGTTGTCTAACGTATGTAGAATGTAGTTCCGGTCTCCAAGACTTCAATATGGCGACCGTTGCCATGGAAACGGTAAAAAAGGCGGGAAAATCGAAGTGCTCAGAATTTGATGAAATTTTACAGGAATGTTGTTCAACATTGTAGAATTGGGTGTCGGTCTCCAAGATTTCAAATTGTTGACCATTGCCGGGGAAACAGAAAAAGGCGGGAAAATGCAAAGTGCTCAGAAATGAATGAAATTTGATAGGAATGTTGTTTAAAATCTGTGGAGCTCATGTAAAGCCTATGAATTCTAATATGGGAGTTCGTTTTGGGAGACTTCTTGTGTTTACATCCAAACACAATTAATACTAGTTATCTATTATAATTTGTTAATTATTTCCATACAAAATGCACATAGGTACCAAATTATAACAATTAAAAAGATAGCAGACGCAAGTAACAGGTCAATTTAAAAAATTAAGACGTTAAGGCTTTTGTTTCTGAAGATCAATGAGCGGTGTAAAACCGTGTATACCATTGTTATATGCAAGTATGTATTTATTTCTATCATATGTTTAGTAATAAATACAGACGTTTTAAATTTGTAATACAGTGCATGACGTTCATTCAGTATTCACACTATATACCCTTTATCGCATACCATTTATCACATACATGTACCCTTTATCGTATGGCTTACACTTTATCACACACCCTTTATTGCATGTCTAGCCCTGTATCATAACCCTTTTCTATGGTGGCCCGATGCGGCCATTTCGCGTTTTCGCGTTTTCTACTTTCACTTTCCACAGAGCGAAAACGCGAAAACGCAAAATCGAGAAGGCGAAAACGCGAAATCGAGAAGGCGAAAACCCGAAATCGAGAAGGCGAAAACGCGAAAGCGAAATCACGAAAACGTGAAATGAATTTCACTTCATGTTTTCGCGTTTTCGCTTTCGCGTTTTCGCGTTTGCGATTTCGCGTTTTCGCAATTTCGCCTCGGAAGTAAAGATCTAACGCATGCGTCATTTGAAACAATTATGTGGCCATCTCAAAGTTCAACTGAAAAACAGTAGGTGTTATGTTGTGACCAAATTCAATATACTTATGAACTGTATTAATTTTTGAATTGAATTTATTCGGATGTATTTACTACTCAGACCAACTTTTGTATTTTGTATACGTTTTAAGACTTTCATATGTTAGATTCTCTCCATGCCGTAAGTGTAATATAATTAAAAGATGAAATGATATTTTATAGTAAGCAAGTTTAAATTGATGTGCATGGCTTAATCCGCGTCCAGGGAATTTAAAAAGAGGGATTCAAATTAAGAAATGAAAGAAAGATTTTGGGATACTTGTTAGTAAAAACATCAGGATATTCATTAAAAAATATATGATTGTCAAAATTTGGGTTCCAACCGACGGAACACCCCCCTTTTAGATCCGCTAATGGTTTCTTAAATTAAACCTAAGGTCCTGTTAGTTTTCGAACTAGAAGAGACCGCAATAGTTTAAACCCCGTCAGTACCATTTATAGTTTCTTTCCTTTATAATTCTAAAAAGTTAAACTCAGTGAAAGTGCTATAGAGATAACCGAATAACATGAAAATACATACAAACATGAAAAATAGTGATCGAGGAGATATGCTATAGATAAAAAACTACATACACATCAACCATCTAAATATGTTTATTACATATCAATACACGTACTAAACATGAGGTTGCTTGAATCTAATGAAACACTTACACAATAAATGACCCTGGGTAGAGAGGGTCGGGGCTACTGTCTTTATATGTTGTGGTTTGAGTATGAGTAAAGGTTTAATTTTTGCTATCTTGCTGTATTAAAGATGTTATTTTATATGCCAGTATACTGAGACATGCTAAATGTATTAAGCTTCCCTCACTTAACGATCAATCCAAACCGGTTTTGTTACTTTTTGTTGGCTTGTCTTTTTTTCATGGCTGGCCCGATCCCGTTTGGAAACTCCCTTGGACCCCTTCCCACCTTTTCAGTCCATCGTTTCACTCCCAGCTAGGTGCCAACAACACCGGTTCGATTTTTTACTCGCACATATCGTTCTTTCATACATCACAAACCTTCACTTTTCCTCCTTTCTAAACACAAAAAAAGATTTTCTGTTTATTTTTCTTTCGTAATTAGACATAAAACGTTAATAAACGTCATATTTATACTGTTCTATTACAAGAATTACACCCAACCAACAAAACCGAGAACTCAAAAAAAAAAATGCGTTAAATATTTTATACCTAATTGATTCGTTTTGGATTGACAGCTCGGTTCTACCGTACTCAAATTCGACACTTTTATGAATGCACCCCGGTGAAACAGTCCACCGTGCAATTAGGGTAGAGACTAACTGTACGCAGGGTAGTGCAAAACAAACCAAAAATAGGCAAAAAAAAGTTGATTATTTTTTATTTTATATGGACATTTTGCTTTACTTCGATTATTATGAGATTTGGAGGTGCCAATTAATATTTTGTGTCCGTTGTAGGTCGCTTTGATTGCTTATAACTGTAAACTTAGCAAAAGTTTTACTGTACGCGATTTCATCAGGGTAGGACTAAGCGTACAGTAGGTAGCGATTAACTAAAATTCGAACTGTACGCAGGGTAGGATTTTAATTGTACGCAGGGTATGACTAAGTTTACAAACAAATACACGTATTATGCCCTACAAAGAGTATATGTTCACCCTGATTGGAACCTAAATGTTAATTTGCAATTGCTATGAACTCTTTTTGTTTACTTGGACAAATGTCAGTAACAATGGTATAATTAAAGTCTGTAAATAAAGGACAAAGCACCATAAGCCACAGTCATATGAGCTGGCCATGGATAAGAAAATCTTTTCTAGGTACACATAAGTTGCAACATTTATTATATGTAAACATTTTAATACGGGACTTTTGAATCGCTTTCCTTACGCAAAAATCAATATACAATCGAAACGGCATTAATTTATGAACACTAATGAGTTATTTATATTTAATCGATTTGCAGCGCTTCAGAATAATTTTTTTTCGTCAATCAAAATTTTGTTTAAGACTGTCAGGAAAAATTTTAAATGAACTTCAATTTCATAATTGGTTTGTTTTTCCCGGTTTCCCTGAAATTCGGGTACTAGAGGCACGTTCCGAAGAGAAGAAAAACAAGGTTTTTCATTGCTAAGTGAAATAAATGCTAAAGAGTGTGTTTCGGTCCGATTTCCTGCATTTGAAAAAAAAATGAATTCCATCATCAACGAAAGAACTTGAAAATTATTTTTTGATAATTTTTTGATAGAAGCATATATTTTTAGCAATTTAAAAGCTCGATTTTTAATATCTTGCAAAGTATAGCATTGTTTTCATACAACATCAGTAAGGGATTACTGATAACATAATAGCTGTTAATTAGGGAAAAGCACAATCAAATACATGCATGTTTTCGAAAATTCCGTCATAAAAATTAACATATTTTGAATTTTGTACGACGCATTCTATATTTAGACAATATGGTTCAGAGATCCCCTGAAGAAGTCAAGGTGTATTTTTTTATGTCTGTGAAAAAAAAGAAAAAGTGAATACATCAAATAGAAAGCTTGGTTCCGTTGAATATAATATGGTATCTCAACTGACAAACAGTATGAGAATATCTTCAACAATGTGCAAAAACGCACAGTTTCTTTTATTGAGGTAGTATGTCAATGATTTAGTCCTACCCTGCGTACTGCTTAGTTGTTACCAACTGTACGCTTAGTCCTACCCTGATTTTTAGGTGTACACGAAATCGCGAAAACACGAAAGCGAAAACGCGAAAAACATGAAGTGAAATTCATTTCGCGTTTTCATGATTTCGCTTTCGCGTGATCGCGTTTTCGCCTTCTCGTTTTCGCCTTCTCGATTACGCGTTTTCGCTTTCGCGTTTTCGTGTTTTCGCCTTCTCGATTTCGCGTTTTCGCGTTTTCGCTCTGTGGAAAGTGAAAGTAGAAAACGCGAAATGGCCGCATCGTGCCACCATAGATTAGTCAGTGTTCCTCTGATTAAATATATGATAAACTGTATAATGTATGGCAAAATCCGTATATCACAAGACCAGTATAATCCCTCGGGACAGAGGCCTTCGTGCTGATATTGGTAACTCGGGATAAAACGGCATATGATACGGATTTTACAATGTATTTTTCCCTGTATAAAAGAGTTCATATTAGTCTGGACAGTTCCTACACAGCATGTTAATCTTTCACTGAGTCGAAAAATAGAAATAATGTCAGAATCACACACACACACAGAGACAACATATACGATGTTTACGAAATATACAGAACACAATTCAACGCCCCCCCCCCCCCCAAAAAAAAAAATGAAAAAATGAATGAAGAACTAAACGGTGTGAACCTCTAAAAGGCAGAAATATCAGCAGTTGTTCCACCCGGGTAAGCATGGTGTGCTCTAAACATGGTACACATCACACAGCCATATAATATATGACATTGAAAGATCTGTTCGGAAGCTGGTGGGTTGATGTCATTTAAAATTTCTAATCCTTAAAAAACAATTAAAATTGATGTCACGTGTGACTTCTTTAACCCTCGAACAGTACACTTGACTCTATGAAACGAAAATTCAAGGATTTTTTGCTTAAAACAACTGGACCAATCAGAATCAAACTTATTAACAATGTATCTTAAATGCAAAACAGATGTATTTCAAGTCTGTTACTTTGGAATACATTCAAAGACCTTCCCTTCTGAAAACATTTGGCTATTTGGAAATATACTTTTGCACAAACGTTCTCTTTGAAATTAGTATTCCTCAGTTTCACCCTGTATCCGAAACGACAGGCAGGGGGGAAATTTGAATGTTGGGCCATATAAAATAAAGATTTTTGTTACATATATATAGCTTAAAAAATAACATCCTTTCAACTTCGCCCATTGACCAAATGAGAGAAACAGGCCCTTGAGAGCCTCTTATTTTAAAGAAGTTTCTTTTTTAATAACTAAAGACATTATCATTAAAGCCTTCTACTTAATAACAGTCGTTTCGTTCCCAATTAATCATTAATAAAAACTCTTTCAATCTTACCAATGTAATTGTTAAACATCGACAACTGTTGCACTTGGTGTACCTGATGCTTCCGTTTTCATGTTCCGTTATTTTCACGGGTGTTAATTTGGTTAAAATGCAGATTTGAACGTTTAATTCCTCTCTATAGTACCAAGACAATTGCACCATAAAACTAGGACAATCGCCCCATAAAACAAGACAACGGCCCATAAAACCAGGACTTAAACAAATCGAAAAATGGAAATAACTACAAAATCTCTGCATTAAAATTAACTGTTGCCATGTGTATTCATTAGTTAATGCATATTGTTTCGATATAAAATAAAAAGAATCTCTTTTTGTCATATATTACAACAAATCAAGTGAAAATGATTTTATGGAATAAGGCTGGTGGTTCAATGTGAAAACGCTTTTGAGAGACAAAAATGCGATTATAATACAATGATATATGATAACTAGAAATTAGGCTTATCCTACGTTTTCTTTTTCGAGTGCGATATAAATTCCGTCCTTTTGTTGATATTTTACCAAATATTCACCCCAGAAAACAATGACAAGCCCCCAAAAATAGGACAATTTCTCTCAAAAAACACCCATTGAAGGACGACTACAGTAGGGTGCAGACATAACCTCTCGCCAAGTTAACTTGAACCAGTCATAAAAGCTCTTCTAAGTTAACTTAGGACCGTTTTCAAGTTAACTAGGACCAGTCATAAAAGCTACTCTAAGTTAGCTTTAGAACTGTTCTAGAGCCCTGACTGCTCTGACCTGTTCTGGTCATAGAATCCTGACTGCTTTGACCTGTTCTGGTCGTAGAGCCCTGACTGCTCTAACCTGTTCTGGTCATAGGGCCCTGACCACTCTTACCAGTCACAGAATCCTGACTGCTCTGACCTGTCATAGAGCCCTGACTGCTTTAATGTTACAGCAATGGAAACGTTCAACATTCCCAAATTTAGCGCTCATTTTGTGTTTAAAGTGAGTGCATGTATCGTGTTACGTTCTCCGTTCATTGCGTGTATCGTGTAACGTGCGTTTACTACTTTCATTCAAAAGACCACATTTTATAGATGTATTTGCCCGTTTTCTTTGCGTAGAAAAATTATTTATTTTCATGAAAATTTCGAACAAATAAATTATTTATTTCCACGACAAGTAGGATTAAAATATTTATTTTTTTACTATGGGACCTGGGACTAATATAAGTCCCAGCTGGGACCAAGAATAAATTATTTATTTACATTATCGCCCAATTCCCACCCCTGATAATCAATTGGTCGTCCCCTTATTTCTGTTTTTTTTTTAATTTACAACTGCAACTTTACAACTTTAAAAAAAAATTAACATATAGAGTATCACATGTTTTGGGCTATACTATTCATGAAGATTATCTGTCTTAGGTTAAATTACAGCAAGTTGAAGTATTGCGGGCATCGATATAATATCAAATGAAGAAAATCTGCCTTTTGTTTTATATTTTAGGTTAAAAAGCAGCAAGTTGAAGTATTGCGATAATATAGAATGAAGAAAATCTGCCTTTTCTTATATATTTTAGGTTAAATTACAGCAATTTGAAATATTGCTATAATATCGAATGAAAAAAAATCTGCCTTTTCTTATATATTTCATGTTAAATTTCAGCAAGTTGAAGTATTGCGATAATATCCAATGAAGAAAATTTGCCTTTTCTTATATATTTCATGTTAAATTACAGCAAGTTGAAGTATTGTGGGCATCGATATTAAATCCAATGAAGAAAATTTGCCTTTTCTTACATATTTCGAGTTAAATTACAGCAAGTTGAAGCTCGCTGGCTTCGATATAATATCCCATGAAGAAAATCTGCGTTTTCTTATATATTATATATATATTTAAGGTTAAATAACAGAAAGTTGAAGCATTGCGGGCATCGATATAATATCGAATGAAGAAAATCTGCCTTTTCTTATATATTTCAGGTTAAATTACAGCAAGTTGAAATATTGCAGGCATTGATATTATAACAAATGAAGAAAATCCGCTTTTTCTTATATATTTCATGTTTAATTACAGCAAGTTGAAGTTTTGGGGCATCGATATAATATCAAATGAAGAAAATCTGCCTTTTCTTAATATATTTCATGTTTGATTACAACAAGTAAGAGTATTAGGGGCATCGATATAATATCAAATGAAGTAAATCTGCCTTTTCTTATATATTTCATGTTTAATTACAGCAAGTTAGAGTATTGGGGGCATCGATATAATATCGAATGAATAAAATCTGCTTTTTCTTAACTATTTCATGTTAAATTACAGCAAGTTAAAGTATTGCGGGAATTGATAATATCGAATGAATAAAATCTGCTTTTTCTTATATATTTTAGGTTAAATGACAGAAAGTTGAAGTACTGCCGGAATCCATATAATATCGAATGAAGAAAATCTGCCTTTTCTTACACATTTCAGGTTAAATTACAGCAAGTTGAAATATTGCGGGCATCAATATAATATCGAATGAAGAAAATCTGCTTTTTCTTATATAAATCATGCTAAATTACAGCAAGTTAAAGTTTTGCGGGCATCGATATATATATAGAATGAAGAAAATCTGCCTTTTCTTATATATTTCATGTTAAATTACAGCAAATTCAAGTATTGTGGGCATCAATATAATATTGAATGAAGAAAATCTGCTTTTTCTTATATATTTTAGGTCAAATAACAGAAAGTTCAAGTATTGCGGGTATCGATATAATATCGAATGAAGAAAATCTGCCATTTTCTTATGTTTTTGGGGGGTTAAATTTCAGCAAGTAGAAGTATTGAGGGCATCGATATAATATCGAATGAAGAAAATCTGCTTTTTCTTATATATTTTAGGTTAAATTACAGCAAGTTGAAATATTGCAGGCAGCAATATAATATTGAATGAAGAAAATCTGTTTATTCTTATATATTTCATGCTAAATTACAGCAAGTTAAAGTTTTGCGGTATCGATATAATATCGAATGAAGAAAATCTGCCTTTTCTTATATATTTCATGTTAAATTACAGCAAGTTCAAGTATTGTGGGCATCGATATAATATTGAATGAAGAAAATCTCTTTTTTCTTATATATTTTAGGTCAAATAACAGAAAGTTCAACTATTGCGGGAATCGATATAATATCGAATGAAGAAAATCTGCCATTTTCTTATTTTTTTGGGATAAATTTCAGCAAGTTGAAGTATTGCGGGCTTCGATATAATATCGAACGAAGAAAATCTGCTTTTTCATAGATATTTTAGGTTAAATAACAGAAAGTTGAAGTATTTGGGTCATCGATATAATATCGAATGAAGAAAATCTACCTTTTCTTATATATTTCAGGTAAAATTACAGCAAGTTTAAATATTGTGGGCATCGATATTATATCGAATGAAAAAATCTGCCTTTTCTTATATATTTCATGTTAAATTACAGAAAGTTGAAGTATTGGGGGCATCGATATAGTATCCAATGAAGAAAATCTGCTTTTTCTTATATATTTGAGGTTTAATTTCAGCAAGTTGTAGTAATGTGGGTGCATCATTTTAACGTGAAAATGAAATATGCACCTCTTCTAATATTTCATGCTTTGTGGCTGTTTGCAGGATAATTATTTTATTAAATACAGGGCTGATTTTTATTTAGTTTTGTTTATTTATTCATCTAATTGTTTATTTTACAAAATGACGGAAATTCACAGTATTACAATTTTTCAGTACATAAAAATGACTGCTTTCTGATAGTTCTGATATGGTTACGGCAAAATTGGAGAAAATTGCACTCATGTGCGTTCGTTGCGCATGGTAGTGAATATGGGACGTATCTATCGCTGTATTAAATTTTGAGTATTTACAGTTCTTGTATTGTTTTAAAGCTACACGACTAATCAGAGCAGTCAGGATTCTATGACAGGTTAGAGCGGTCAGGGCTCTATGACTGGTCAGAACAGTCAGGGCTCTATGACAGGTCAGAGTAGTCAGGATTCTATGACAGGTTAGAGCGGTCAGGGCTCTATGACTGCATGGTCAGAGCAGTCAGGGCTCTATGACTGGTCAGAGCAGTCAGGATTCTATGACTGCTCCAAGTTAACTTCAAGTTAACTAAGGACTGTTCTCATGACTGCTTCCCAAGTTAACTTGGACGAGAGGTTATGTCTGCACCCTACTGTATGTCTACTGTGCTGTGGGAAGGTAACCTTCATCTTCTAAACACATGCAGAACTCATCACACTGCAAGTAAAAAATACGGTCTCATTTCTGCATGTGTCAATTCAGTAATATCTAAGAGCAGAATATATCAATCTTTATTTAGAATTATCTCTCGTAATCACTGAGAGTTACTAAACTGAAATTGAGGAAATAGTCATAATTGCAATATCTAAATTATACAGAATTTTGTTAAAAACTTAGGAGTATCTCCCTCATGCATAGCTCTGTCCTATTTAGATCCTTTTGGTAAATTTGTTCTCTAGCAGCTTGCACATTTTTCAGTTAATGGACTTCCAAATGTTTCGGTTGGATCTGCACTGATGAGACATAAGTTGTCGAAATGCGCATGCAGAAAATAAATTAACAATAACTTCGGTATTTTGTTATTTGTTACCACTGGGGTGATGCCTCTGCTGGTGGACTGTATATCCCCGAGGGTATTCACCAACTCAGTAGTCAGAACTTCGGTGCTGACCCGAAAACCGATTTCATTGAAATTAATTGCAATATCTAAATTACACGAAGTTTTGTTCAAAACTTAGGAGTATCTCCCTCATGCATAGCTCTGTCCTTAGCTGAATGTTGGCTTTTCTATTTAGATCCTTTTGGGAATTTTTTTCTCTATCAGCTTACACGTTTTTCAGTTAATGGACTTCCAAATGTTTTGGTCTGATTTGCACTGATGAGACATAATTTGTCGAAATGCGCATGCAGAAAATAAATTAACAGTAACTTCGGTATTTTGTTATTTGTTACCACTGGGACGATGCCTCTGCTGGTGGACTGTAAGTCCCCGAGGGTATTCACCAACCCAGTAATCAGTACTCCGGTGCTGACCCGAAAACCGATTTTTTCTTAGAATAGTTGTTATATCTAAATTATATAAAATTTTGTTCAAAACTTAGGAGTATCTCCCTCATGCATAGCTCTATCCTAAGCTGAAATTTGGCTTTTCTATTTTATTCCTTTGGGTAAATTTGTTCTCTATCAGCTAACACGTTTTTCAGTTAATGGACTTTCAAATGTTTTGGTTTGATCTGCACTGATGAGACATAAGTTGTCGAAATGCGCATGCAGAAAATAAATTAACAGTACAGTAACTTCGGTATTTTGTTATTTGTTACAACTGGGACGATGCCTCTGCTGGTGGACTGTAAGTCCCCGAGGGTATTCACGAACCCAGTAGTCAGTACTCCTGTGCTGACCCGAAAATCGATTTTATTGAAAATAATTGCAATATCTACATTATGCAAAATTTTGTTCACAACTTGGAGGAACTCCGCCATCCATAGCTCTGTCCTAAGCTGAATTTTGGATTTTATATTTAGATCCTTTTGGTAATTTTTTTCTCTATCAGCTGACACGTTTGTCAGTTAATGGACTTCCAAATGTTTTGGTTTGATCTGCACTGACGATCAGTGCATGCAGAAAATAAATTAACAGTAACTTCGGTATTTTGTTATAGATAAAACGAAATTGTATACAAAGGAAGACAAGAGAATTATTATGGCTAAAGGCTTCCATCAGATACACCACAATTGATTATACGCTTTGATTATATTAGAAACAAAGAATAACTCGGAAAAGTACCGTAGTAAGACAAATTTCGATGAATACTTTACTAATCAGAATATTTAGTGATTTTTATGTTGGAAAATTAAACTACAAAATATCAAAATATCGATTAAAAAGAAATTTAGCAGAAAAGAATAATCAAAATGAATTCACAAGTAGCAATACTTTGATCCAGGCTATGTGCCTGGCCCTGAAGAGCAAAGAAACAGAAGGGTAGACGATTTTCCCGATATATCTGACTAGAATTTAAACTAAATAATATGACGCAGTATATCCTTTTTAAGCTTACTTGGCTATACAAGGAACAGCTGATACCATCACTTGGAGTCCGTCCGTCCGTCTGTCCGTCGCGAAATTTTCATTCCAAGATCTCTTCCAAAACTGCTGGGACAGTTAAAACCAAACTTGATTTTAATAGTACATAGGAAATTCACATTTAAATTAATTCCGGCGGACCAGTACCTCATCCTATATGGATGCATGTGGAGGACATAGTTTTAACATTGGACTCTAAGGAAAACATTTAAAGGTCTTCTTCTCAGAGACTACTAGGCCAATTAGATCCAAACTTAGTCCCAATTATCCTTAGATGGTTCCTTCCGAAAAAATATCTAGCAGGTCCATACCTCATTCTGATTGCCACCAGAAAGGAAAATAATAAACATTGCACCCTATGGATAAAAACATTCAAAGATCTTTTTCTCAGAAATTACTAGTGCAAGTAGAACTTTCTTATTCACAGTGGTCCTCAGATGATCCCGCCCAATAAAAAGGTATACAGCAGGTCTGTAATCAGATCAGATCCAAGATGGCGGCCAGCATGAAACACCCTGCAAATTCATCCCATGTTGTAAAATCCCATGTTTGGTATGATGTGAAAGCAAAATTAGCTGCAAAAGTTTTTTGTCACATACACAAATATTCTGTTTATTACTACTGTTGTACTATACATTTAATACTCTTAATTATGTACATAGTAACTCTTTTGAAGGGTATCTTTAATAAGTCTGCTTGTCCATCTGTCTGTCTGTCCGTCAGTCCCACTTCAGTTTTCCGCATTTTTCCCTAGAACATTACAGATATTGATATGATATTTTGTATGTGAGTCTACCTCTACGAGTTACAGATCAAGTTAAAGTTTAGTTCCGGTTTACTGATGTTTTAAGGAGTGACGGGCCTTGACCTTAGAAAATTTATCAGTGTTCCGCACTTTTTTCTAAACAATTGCAGATATTGATCTGATCTTTTGTATGTAAGTCTACCTCCATGAGTTATAGATAAAGTAAAAGTTTGGTCACAGTCCACTTATTTGTGAAGGATTTTTGGGCCTTGGACTTCTAGTAAAATATATTCTTTTCGCTCTTTTTTCAAAACTGTTACAGATATTGATCTAATATTTTGTATGGAAGTGTACCCTCATGAGTTACAGATCAAGATAAAGTTTGGCTCCGGTCCACTGAATTTTGACAGAGTTATGAGCCTAGAACTTAGAAAAGGTTAGTAAAATATCAATTTTCCTTAACCTTTTCTAACCCTTTGGATGTATTGTTCTATTTTTTTCTATAATATTAGTCTAACTCCATGAGTTACAGATCAATCTAAAGTTGTTTTTTTTTTCAGTCAACTGATTTTTTTACAGAGTTGTGGGTCTTGAACTTAGAAAATTTTAGTAAAATATCAGTTTTCTGCAATTTTTATCTAAACTGTTGTAGGTATTGATCTCATATTTAGTATGTGAGTTTACCTCCATGAGTTACAGATCAGGTATGAATATAGTCCATTCCAGTTATGTTTGAGGGAGTGATAGGCCTTTGAATCACAAAACGTTTTTACTATTTTTGCAGGTATAACAAGGCCTCGTTACCGGTAAGGGACTTGGTATTGCCTTGCAATAAAAAGTTTGAATTAGAAAAATATATCAAAATTTTGTTGAATATCTTGAAACGCTCATAGAATAATTATTTGTGGTAATTCTTCCTAGCAATCTTTGATACATTTCAGTGATACCATTTCTTTTCAAACATGCAGATTAATAGTTTTTCTCAAAAAATTTATTGGACGATATCCATATTTGATTGATAAATATTCAATTCCAATTTAGTCAATTTGCTGGAATAGCCCCTCGTGCACCCCCAAATCCGAGCCCCAGCCATTTCTTTAAGTCCGCATACATCCCCTCTTAAAAAAAACATGTAAATACGAGTATAACCCACACGCACTTGCGGAATTCGCCCATTGTTAGACTAACTACCGAAAAATTTAGAAAATTTTGTTTTTATCAAGTTTTTCTTTCAGTTTCACAGTAACTTCGGTATTAGTCATTTGCATTAAAATGTTCACCAAATGCTTTCCAATTATAAAAATGAGGTATCAAATGATTGCTTTTTTATGAGCTTTACAAAGAATCCAAGTTTTTTTGTTTTTTTTTTTTACAATTTCTATACCCAACCCGTTCCATAGCGCAATTAAACGTACCACTGCCCCGATAAAATATTGACAAAAAAAACTGATATTTTCATTGAAATTACGTAAGTTTGATGGTCTAGAGAACTCGAAGAGCATCTCAATTCCTGATTCTGTAAATTGTTTTTAGCTTTTCAATCTATTTTCCTCAATTAACATGTTAAGACGCTGTTCATATGTTTTAAATGACCAAAATTATATTTTTAAACAGATCAAATACATTGACCTTTAATTGATTTCGTTTTTGAATAAGTTTTGTCTTTCTTTTGCTGAATATTATTTTTAGTAAACAAATATCATTTAAAATAGGTATCAAATAAAAGCTTATTATATTTGCTTTACAACCTAAACAAATAAATGCTGCTTTTAGGTAATATAAACATCATACAAAAAAAACTTACACCTACCCCAACAAATTTACTCTAAAATTGTCAATGTTTTGTCTATTTTCGCATAAAAATAACCAGAACACGCAAAATGTATGTGTGTTGTTTTTGACAATGTTGCATGAATAACATTATGACTTTATTTTAACAGCCATTTATTGAATTTAACTCAATATTTTGCCCGAAATTGATGAAAAATGGGAAATTTTATCATTTTAGAATTGTCCAAAGTTCACTGTTAAATCGTTATATATGCCATATCTGAAGGATATATCTGAAGACATGCCAATTAATTGTACCAAGCGACACATTAGTTGTCTTAAAACATTTTTTAGAAAAACAAGGAGTATTAAATGTTAATCTTTATACCGAAAATCTTAGCCCTATCAAAACAAACTTTCCCTGAAATTGTCAATTTTTGGTCTAAAAAATATAAAAATAAACCAGAACACGATAGACGTGTGTTGTTTATGACAATGTTGCAGGAAATACATCATGAATTGGTATTAAAACAGCCATTGGTGGACTAAAACTCAATATTTCTCCCAAAATTCATGAAAAATGGGAATTTTCGACATTTATCCTGATTTGTCCATAGTTCACTGTTAAATCGCAATATATGTCAAATCTAAAGAATATATCTGCAGATTAATTGCTCTAAGCGATACATTAGTGGTCTTTAAACATTGTTTAGAAAAACAAGGATTGTTTAATATGACTCTTAATACCAAAAATCTTACCCCTACCCCAACACATTTTCCCCAAAACAGTCGATTTTTTGTCAATGTTGGGATAAAAAATAACCACCACATCCAAAATCTGCGTTACATATAGCATGGTTGCATGAATTCTATCATTATTTGGTATTTTAAATCCCACTTGTCAGCTTAAACTTAATATTTTGTCCAAAAATGGTGAAAAATGGGAATTTTTAGCATTTCAGATTTTCCAAAATTCACTTTTAATTCGTTATATATGGCAAATCTGGAGGATTTAACAGTAGTTATGCCAATTTATTGTTTTAACCGATACATAAGTTATCTTAAGGGACTGCTTAGAAAAACAAGGAGTGTTCAATATGACTCCAAATACCGAAAATCTTACCAATACCCAACAAAATTAAACCTAGTCCCCAAAATATGTCTGTCTTTACAAATATACGAACATACGAACATAGCATACTAATGTTTAACTTTCTTTCTTTGCAAAAGGTGCATTTGATATATCGTATTATGTAATTTTTTGGAAAAATATGGGTAAAATTGAATATTTTAGGCGATTTTCAGGAAAAATGGGAATTTCCAGCATTTCATAATTTTAAGAAATCCAATTTAGATTGTTGAATAACTGCCCATAACATGCATAATCCATGCGTATGGTCTTATTTGTGATATATGTCAGTCTCTGTGCATTTTAATGCTTGAAAATGACAAGGTTTAAGATTTTAAGCTGAATAAAATGAAAAACATTGTGTTGAATATGTGTGGTAATGGGTAATATATTTGTAATTTATGAGACTGTAGTTAGTCTAAAATGTTTAAAAGCATACTTTGTTATTGCTAAGAAATAATGAAACGATATTTAATCAACATTTTCAAGTAACACATCAATTTCATGAAGTATTTGTGTCTCAAAGTCAAAACAGCAGAAATTCTGAGAAACGGAAAATTCCCATTTTGCATACAATTTCGGGCAGAAAAGTCGAAAAGATACCTCTTAAAAAGTTTAAATCTACTTAAATGATCTTCAGCATGACAGCTTTAGTGAAATGAACACTAGAATTCCCATTAAACATTATCTTTTTATCATTTAGAGCCTAAATATTTCAAATTTTCCATTATCTTTTACTTGGGGAGGGGGTGTGCTAATTTTGACATTTCTGAACCTACATTATGTCTGAAACTAAAATATGTGCGCACAATTAGTTCCTAATATATCGTAAACCATTATTAAATTGGTCATTATTAAATATATACTAAGATTTTACAATCCCATAGTCAGAAATTCGAAATTCCGAAAATTTCTATTTTTCAAAAAAAAATTTTCTCAAATTCAAACTTTTATGAACTTTAATGGTTTTATTTTCCAACATTGCATCACACCTGATAAGTTAGGAATAAAAACTAGATCAAATTACGAGGGTCGTTTATCTGAAAGGAATCGACAGCCTAAAATCGTCATTTTCGCATTTTTTTGCAGGTGGGTACATTTTTTGTATCCCCAGATCATAAAATGGGCGTTAAGTGCCCAAACTTGTGTTCTCTGTAAGAGATATTGAATAGCTTTAATTTGATACCAAATTTCAGTACATATTACTTATCATTAAAAAATTATGGACCTTAAAAGATGAAACTTCGGTTAAAACGAAAATAGAAGAATTGTTCATGGTGTACTATAAAATTTGCCCTATACTGTCTATGCGTGCAGTTGATGATCGTGTTAACATGTTTTATTTTGAAGATCGGTCTGGTTCGGAAGTGGGGTGTGCACGGAAAGTGTTTCCATTGACTAATTTCCAATTTTATTGAAGACGGTTTTGTTTTAGTTTTGGCTTTTTCTTTGAGGTTTGCCTCTAAGCCGATTTCATATGATCTGTGCACTGAGCGACAAAAACATTTTACCTGTATAATGACCAAAGCTTATACGTCGAACGACAAAGACATTTTAGCTGTGTGAAAAAAATGTAATGTTTTGACAATACTATGGCTTTGACATTTAACATAATCTGGGCACACAGAAGCTATAGTTAGTCGTCATATAAGCGGGAGGTTGATGCACCATTAAACCTGCTTTAACCCACCATTTTATTTATAAAATGTCCGTTCCAAGTCGGGAATATGACGGCTTACCAAAAATGTTCTGTGTTGGGTTGTGTTCCCTTGATTCTGTCAGAGACATATAGATATAGACCCACCCAATGAAATTTTGGAAAATTTCGTTTTTGATCAAAGTTTGTTTTTTTTTTCAATTGCTTCAAATTGCGGATTGGTACCTCTCAGTTATGCAAAAATGGTATAGAATGATAGCCTATGGTATTAGCTTTAGAAATATTCCACATAAGTACCATTTCTACACCCAATACGTTATAAAAATTGAAAAACCCTACCCCTACCCCTTCGAAATGTTGACGTAAATTATAAGATTTTTCTCGAAATTGTCTAAGTTCAATAGTCCTTAGAAACCAGTATGTTGTTCATTTCTTAATTCTTGGAATTGCTTTTAGTCTATTGATGTCCTTCCTTAAAAATTAAGCATATTAACATAATGTTTATATGTTTTGAATGACCAAACTATCACTTTTAAATAGACAAATAAAACACATCTTTGAATATTTTCGTTTTCGACAAAGTTTTGTCCCTTTTTTGCCTCATCTTATCTATGAGTGGTTCAAATTCAAGAAAGGATGGCATAAAATGGAAGTACACAATGTCTTCTTTACAACTGGTACACATTATGGCAGTTTTGAAGTATTATAAACTGCCTAGAACAATAAAACTTACCCCTACCCCAATAAATTTACTCTAAAATTGTCAATTTTTTGTCTATGATCGCATTAAAATTACCAGAACACGCAAATTGTGTGTTGTATATGACAAGGTTGCATGAATTATATTGTGATTTCTTCGGATTTTAACAGCCATTTGTTGACTTAAAATCGATATCTTGCCCGAAATTTATTAAAAATTGGCATTTTCTACATTTCAGATTTAGCCAAGGTTCACTGTTAAATCGTTATACATTCAAAATCTTGAGGCTATATCTGCAGATAGGTCAATTAATTGTTCTAATGAATATATAAGTTGTCTTAAAGATTGCTTTGAAAAGCAAGGAATGTTTAATGTGACTCTGAGTACCAAAAATCTTACCCCTACCCCGACAAATTTTCCCTAAAATTGTCAATTTTTTCTCTATATTCGCATAAAAATAACCAGAACACGCTAAATGTGTGTTGTATATGACAAAGTTGCATGAATTACTTTATGATTTGCTTTATTAACAGCCATTTGTCGACTTAAACTTGATATTTTTCCCAAAATTAATGAAAAAAGGAATTTTCAACATTTCAGATTTGTCCAAAGTCTACTGTTTAATCGTTAAATATGTCAAATCCGGAGGTTATATCTGCCGATTTGCCATCTCATTGATCTAAGCGATACATTCATTGCCTTTAAACATTGCTTAGAAAAACAAGGAGTGTTTAATGTGACTCTGAATACCAAAAATGTTACCCCTACCCTAAAAAATTTTCCCTAAAATTGTCAATATTTGTCTATGTTCGCATAAAATTAACCCATACATTCAAAATGTGTGTTCAATATGACAATATTGCATGAACTGCATCACGATTTGATATTTTAACAGCCATTTGTTGACTTAAACTCAACATCGTCCCCGAAATTGAGGAAAAATGGTAATTTTAAACATTTCAGATTTGGTCAAAGTTCACTGTTAACCCGTTATATATCGCAAGTCTGGATGATATATCGGCAGATATGCTAATTAATTGTTTTGAGGGACACATTAGTAGTCTGAAAACAGTGTTTAGAAAATGAAGGAGTATTAAATGTGACTATAAATACCGAAAATCTTACTCCTACCCCAACAAACTTTCCCTAAAATTGTTAATTTTATGTATTAATTTGCATAAAATAACCAGAACACGAATAATGTGTGTTATATGACAATGACATTATGATTTTGGTATTTTAATTAGTTCAGTTTAGTTTAGTTTAGTTTATTATTAGAAATTATAACTCAGCCGCAGAGTACTGCGTAACAGGAGTACACAAATATAGATAAATATATATACAAACATACATTAACAGATATTACATAATAGTGTTGAGTATTACATATAATAATACAAGACAAGACAATTTACATGATCTAGTTTAACAACTTTGTTAGATTTTTAACAAAAAGTGACACACTATTTAAAACTTTAGTATTATTATATTCAAACATCCTAAACATTTTTTCCTTACTCGGATACCTTCTATAATATTCCGGAATAAATTTATTTCGTAATTCAATAATATTTTCGCATTCAAAAAAATAGTGGTATTCGTCCCCAAGACCAGTATCACATATTGTACAAATTCTATTTTCCCTAGGAATATTTCTCCATCTCCTCGTCTCTATCGGAAATTTAATGTTACAAACTCGTAATTTACATATATATTCCCGTAAACCAACTCGCAATTTCAAAAGGTAGGGTTCCAAACGAAATTCATATTTAAATTGTGAATAAAAATCCCCCTAGACGAATTGCTCATATCACTAAACCACTTTTGGATAAACTGATCTTGGAGACGCTGTTTGATATTAATTTTCACAAAGTTCAAATTCACATTATTTTGAATATTCCACAATTCACTTAACCCACAATCATTAAATATAGATTTGATGTATTTAATCCACTTAAAGTTGTAGTCACAATGCTCGCACAGGTAGAATAATAAGTTATATAATTTACCTGACAATTTATTATCACTCGACAAAAATTTATGCCAAAAACACACCATTTTCAGTTTAATCTGTAAATCTAAAGGAAATCTCCCCAATTCCCCGTACACCATAAAATTTGGTGTAGATGACCTTACTCCTAATATACGTTTACAAAATTTTAAATGTAATTTTTCAACATTTGCCTTGTTTTCAAAACCCCAAATTTCCGATGAATATGTTAAAATAGGTACAACCAATACATCAAATAACTTTAACTTCAGATCAATGGGAATAGATATATTTTGAATTTTTTTATAAAGAGCATACAAAGCTTTTTGAGCTTGATCAATCAACTTTTTTGCGTCTTAAAAAAATTCCCGTTGTCATTAAACAAAAGGCCCAAATAAACATACGAGTCCTTTATTTCTATGACTTGATCAAATAGTTTAAAAGAAAAATTTTGTGTGAATTTTCGTTTTGAGAAAATGACGACCTTTGTCTTTGCAACATTCACACTTAATTTCCAATCTGTACAATATTTTTCAAAGACAGACATTGATTTTTGTTACTCTGTTCCCGATTCTGCAATAATTACAGTGTCATCGGCATATAAAAGAATAAACAACTTTACATACATGTCTAAATTTTCCATAAATTTGTCATTAATTAACTTTAAGCCATTGACATCGTTATCTGACAGATATTCTGTCAAGTCATTTAGATACAAGGCAAAGAGAAAGGGAGATAACTTTTCTCCTTGCCTTACACCAATTTCACAAGGGAAGAAATCAGTTTTTAATTCCCCATTTTTAACACATGACTTTATATCTGTGTACATGTTCAAAATTACTTTAAAAATCTTCCCTCCAATATTATTCTTACTAAGTTTTCGCCAAAGTCCCACCCTCCAAACAGTATCGAAAGCTTTTCTAAAATCCACGAAAGCACAAAATAGTTTTTTACCAGAATTTAAATACAAAGAGATTAACGCATGCATGACAAAAATACTGTCTTGTACGGAATATCCCTTCCGGAAACCACCCTGGGCATCCGTTATTATCCCGAAGTCATCCGATAATTTATTAAGTCTCGAATTTAGAATGGAAGTAAATACCTTACCCAGATGAGACGTCAGACAAATTGCACGATCATAATTTCCAAATTGTTCGGATCTCCTTTGTTTTTATAAAGTGGCTTAATTATCCCCGTCAACCAAGAGTTTGGTACTAGCCCAGAAGATAATATCAAATTAAAAAGTTTCATATAAATAGGAAGAAACACATGAAGAGTACTCTTTATATATTCATTAACGATTTCGTCCTCCCCCGGGGCCTTGCCATTCTGTAAGTTTTTAACAGCGGACACGATTTCTTCCTCAGTAATTTCCTTATCTAACGTGACATTGATTTCTTGGTTATCTAAATTTTCTAATAACTCATCAATATTAATATCATCAACTTCGTCGCTCGCATTAAGCAATCTAAAATATTCATATAACTGTTCAACAGAAATATTTACGTCATTCTGGGACCCCCCTTTTTCTAATCGTTTTAGAATTTTCCAAAATTTCTTTGAATCTGTTTTTGAAACATTCCTTAAATCAGATTCAAATTTGTTCTGGAAACCTCTATAACTTTTGTTTAATTCGGCTTTATAACTCTTCCCAGCTCTTTTCATAGACTCACGATTTTCTTTATTCTTAATAAAACTATATCTATTTTTCGCCCTATGAAATGCTTTTCGTTTATTTTTACAAGCATTATTAAACCAAACTTGACTCCTAATTTTCCTTTTTACAGTAGGCCGTTTATTATTGCATATAGCTTTCAGAATTTCATTCCGGTTCCAACTTTGGTAAATTTGCTGAAAATGTCCAAGACAAAAAATTTTTGCATACAATCAAATATTTTAGCCATTTCTTCATACAAGACATAATTCTGAAAACTAAGAATTAAAAAATATGGTTCCAATTTTGGTAAATTTCCTGAAACTCTCAAAGACCAGCAATTTTTATACGACCGCAAAAATTTTGCGGTCGTATTATGGTATGGCGCAGTCGTCGGCGTCGGCGTCTGCGTCGGCGTCGGCGTCGGCGTCTGTGGCCAGCATAACTTTGTTTCTAGTGGACGGATCATCTTCAAATTTCAGTATGTGGTTTCTTGGCATAATGGCAATCCCGGGTTTTAATTTCGGGTTTGTGGCCCCACCCGTTAAAAAAAAGGGGGCCAAAAGGGGTTAAATTAGGTGTTTTCACATATTTGACTGTAGAATCTTTATTATTTATCGGATTTTGATGGGGTTTCTTTCA